>PVLC010033323.1:0-16505 GCA_004027655.1 Graphiurus murinus | reverse complement strand
GCGGGCCCTAAATACCCGCGAGGAAGACCCCCTGGCTCAGGATCCCTCTGTCTGATCTGCCCCAGCCACCCTCTGTCTGCCTCGGGCGGCTCCAGGACCTGGCTCCAGCAGCAGACTGCTGGTGGCCCCCTCGACCCCAGCCCTGGGGACCCATTTACCCCACAGGTTCAGGGCCGGCCTCCATCCAGGCGACCTCCCGCGAGTCGAGCACATGCTCATCCAGACCATTTTCCAACCAACAAGCTGATGCTAAGAAGAGCCTAGAAATGACTCTGGACCGCCACCCCTGCCAAGGGGGACAAGTGTCATGTGCGACCACAGGCTGAGTCTCTTGCCCAGGAAGCCCGGGCCCCTCGTGGGTCCTGTCTTCATGCCACCTCTCAGTGCTTTGGAGAACTCTCCCTCCCCTTCTCCACCCACACGGTGCGTCCGTCTGCCGTCTGTCCCTCCGTCGGTCTGTCTGGGGTGCGAGGAGGCGACAGCAGGGTGCACGTAGGCAGCAAACCCAGGAGAGTGACCAGCCTGCCGGCAGCCACCCGAGCCCACAGGTCTCATCCGCGGGCAGTGGTGCGGTATGTGCTAGCCCCTCCCCCGGTGCTGGCTCTGTCATCTCAGCAGGGGTTCCAGGCAGGGCTGACACCTCACCAGCCTCAGGGTTCTGGTTCCAGAGCAGCGGATCCGTCGGTGGAATGCAGCGAGCTCTCCCCCAGCAGGCTCACTGCCTCCCGCCACCTCTCCTTCCCCCTCTGTGGCCCACGTGCCCCTGGGGTCCTCCCTGCCTCATTAGCAGGCCAGGCCCGTCCTGGGAGAACTGAACAGGCCCTTCTGCTCCGAGGGCACCCCTCACAGCGTCCCTTTGTAGCCGCAGCCCAGCCGGGCCAGACGGGGTGATCAGCTGTTTACCCTCCCTGCAAATTCCACTTGGCCTCCTGGCGCCCACCTTCAAAGTGCAGGCAGGGCCAGGGGTGGGGACCTGGGGCAGTGTTTTCTTTCTGGAAAAGTGGCTGGCCCCCGGGCGGGCGTGCATGCTCTGGCCAGGCAGGCCCTGGGCTGGCTGGCTGCAGGGTGTGTGGACCCAAACAAACACGTTCTGGAGATGCACAACCAGCCAGGAGCCCAGACACTCCCCAAGGAGCCAGAGCCTCCTCCAGCCCAAAGGTGGAGGCACCAGGCAAGAGGAGCTGCGGTCTCCCAAATGTCCACCGGGGCAGGCATTCCTCCAGACAGAGGAGCGGGAGGAACTACTGGCCATACCCAAGTCCAAAGTCACAGTCCCTCTCCAGAGAGGGGCCCAGCAGGGCAGGAGGAATGGAGTCATTCCAACTGGGGCTGGGGCTCTGCTCGTGCACAGGAGTGGGTGGCAGTGTGGGGGAGCCAGGGATGGGAGCTGAACCCCCTCTCCCCTCTCCTTTAAACACGCAAGCCCGGCCACACCCACCAACCCAGCCAGGCCCGCTCAGGCTGGAGAAGGTGTGGTTTCTGTGTCTTGAGCCGAACTCCACAGTACAGACAGGGATGTCAGGGTACCAGCCCGGGAGGGTGGAGCTGCGATCCCCACCTTCAAATTCTGGTCCAGGCTGGGTGCCCTCCCTGGCCTGACTGCCTTGAACTACCATTCAGGGCTGCTGGGGCCTTTGCATGAAGTGAGTCTTAATAAAGGAAGGACGATTGTCGCTCTTCATTAGTCAAGATGGAGACCCGCGGGGAGAGACACAGGCCCTGGGCCTGGAACACAGGATCAGAGCCCAGGCCTCGCCAGGTGAGGCAGGGGTGAGGACTCAGCCCCCAGATGTTCTGGGTGTGCGAAACAGCAACTCAACATTCTGCCCAGAGTTCCCCCAAACCACGAAAATCCCTCAGTCTCAGCATAGCCCGGCAGAATTGGTGGGACACAATGCCCCACTGCCTGGAACCTCCTTACCCAGTGCTGGGTGTCGGTGGGGTCCAGGACTAGATCCTGGGCAGGTTCCTCCAAGTGGGACTCCTGGTGCCACCCAGCCCCCTGAAGCTGCCTGCAGAGCAGGGCCGGGACACCTGTGTATCAAGCGAGCCTCAGGTGGCCCCGGAGCATCCAGCTGTTGAGCTCCTTCAGGAGCCTGGGCTGAGGGCAGAGGGAGCCACAGGCAGGACCAGGGACCCGATGTCACCCTAGCCCACCCTGCTGCTCTGTCTAAACGAGGACCTTGACACTGCAGAGGCTGCCTGGCTGGTCCAAGGCCGCAGAGCTGGGAACTGGCCTCTACTGGGAAGCCAGCTTCTACCCTCGGTAGAGAGCAGCAACTTGCTCCTGCCTGGAGTGGGCGCCATCACCCCTCTACAGGAACCCCACCCGAGGCGTCCCGGCTAGGTCAGGGTCTGGGCTGAGGGCTCTGGCAGCCATAAGCTCTCAAGGGAGGGGTGCTCTTCTTGTACTTGGGGGAAAGGAGAGTCCTTGTCTCCGAAGACAGAGGGACACAGAGGAATCTGAACAGACCTTGCTAAGCTCCCCCAGTGTATTGCCATCCGATCACAGGCTTTGATCCAGCCACACCTCTCCAAGACTGTCCGAAACCTTATCAAAATACACTGGCTTACCCATTTCTTTGCATCTTCATTTCCTTTGAAGCTCCCAAGCCTTATAAAACGTACAGTAAATAAATGTGTGCCTTTCTCTTGGTTACTCGTGAGTGTGTGTGTGTGTGTGTGTGTGTGTGTGTGTGTGTTACTGGGGATGGAACCCAGGAGCATTCTACCTCTAATCTATACCCCCAGCCCTATTTTATTTTTATTCTTGAAACAGAGTTTCACTAGGTTGATGAGAGTCTCACTACCTGCTGAGGCTGTCCTGGAACCTGTGATCCTCCTGTCTCAGCCTCCCAAGTACTGGGATTATAAACACGGGCCACCACGCCCAGCTTGGTTACCCTGTCTTCTGTTAAAGGGTCCTCAGTCATGACCCAGCATGGGCCAGGAAAAGGTATTTCTCCTCCACCGCAGTGCTCAAGCACCTAGAGGGCCTGCAGAGGTGTAGGGCCAGGAATCATCATCTCAGTGACAGGCAGCTAGGGGTCAGCAGGGCCATGCAGACAAAGGTGGTCACATCCCAGTGGTCACCAGGCCCCACATCCTCCCTCTCAGGGCAGGACTGCCATCCCCCCAGCCCCGATCACCAGGACAAGTAACCCCACTATACAGTGAGACTGAGGCCAAAGAACACACACATGCCACCCTCGCCCCGCAGGCTGCAGACCCCTCGGTCAGCAGATCCCCAAGCATCTCTGGTGGGTTCCAGAGCCTTTCCCACCGGGTCAGAGCGCCGCCTGCCCCCGCCCGGAGGTTGCACAGGTGACAGTCACCGGCCAGGTTCTTGGGGTTCTGGGAGGACTTGCTGAGGGCGGGGAAGCCGGCCCTCTCCCTGGAGAACCAAGAGCAAGCGAGAAGCCCGCAGCTCCAGAGCACGTGTAAGCGAGGGAGGCAGGAACCCAGATCCGCCCCAATGGCCTCCGCGCCGTGTCTCTGCAGATGGGGTTGTTTCTGCATATTCCAAATTGTCTACAAGGATCACATTTAATCATCACAAGAAGAAACAACTTTGACAAAAGTGCGTTGCCTGCAGCGCAGGCCGGACAGAGAGCAAGCGGTCGGTCGTGGGGTTGGGGGAGCCACTGCCCCAGGTTCCGCCCGGCCCAGGTCTGCCCTGGCCAGGTCCCGCGCACGCGCGCCGTGGCGGCTCTCGGGCGAGGCGGAGAGCAAGGCTTTGCCGGCAGCGCCCCCTGCCGTCGAGACTGCAGACTGCACTTGATGGTGTTGAGTGGCCCTCGCTTGGAGCCTTAAAAGTGAGAAGGCCACTGGCCACACCCCTGTCGTCTCCCAGGAACCCCAAGCTTTTCTCTGCAGAAGTGGGGCTTTTTCCCCCCATGAAACTGGCTTTGGGGGAAACTAAGCACAAGGAGATCTTCAAATCCGAAGTGGGAAATGAATGGAAACGTCATAGAAGTGGTGCGTGGGCGCTTTCTGGCTGTCTGGATGTGAAACCCGCCGCTGGGGTCTCAGACTGGCTGTTCTGTGGGTTCGCGAGGCGCGTTCAGAGACCCCCCCGAGCTGGGTGCCCACTAACTGGGGATTCAGGCTCACGGGTCAGAGACCATGCCTTAAGAAATAACTAGCCTGGGGGGTCGGGGGTGCCCCAGTGGTAGCGTGTCTGCCTGGCTCATCGAGGCCCTGGGTTCCATCCACAGCACCGAGAAGAAATCCTTCTACCCTGTCTTTTCATAGATAGAAAGGAACAGAGGCGGGGGCTTGGCCTGAGCTCACCTAGCTCCTCAGGGGCAAGAGCAAAACCCAAGCCAGCCCACCTCCAATCTTATCAGTACCTAGCCAGGTCCCTGTCCCACCTGAGTGCCCCTGGACAAGTCCCCTCCCCTCCTGAGCCTCAAGCTGAGCACTCTAACAGGAACACCCAGGCAGTGCATCTCCAAGATGCACTGGGGCTGAAGCAAACCCTCGCCTGCCCCCGCTCACCCCAATGAAGACCTGCAGCTCCCTGTGTTGTTGGCATACACACCATGAAATTACCCCCAGGTAATTACCCCAGGGGTAATTACTACCAGTGTGTTAATAGGTAAAAGGCTTGGCCCTCAGGAGCCATAAACTGTGTGCATGGTGGTGCATGCCTGTAATCCCAGCACTTAAGAGACTGACACAGGAGGATAGGAGGCTGGAGGCCAGCCTCAGCAACTTAGTGAGGCCCTTTGTAACTTAGTGAGACTCCGTTTCAAAATAAAAAATAAAGCAGGGCTGGGGTGTAGCTCAGAGGTCGAATGCCCCTGGGTTCAGTCCCCAGTACCAAAAAGAAAAAAGGAAGGCAGGAGAAATTATAGCTCTGTTCACCTCCCATCTCCAGGAGGAAGCCCCACCCCTCCGGCGTGGGAGAAAGCCACCGAGATCAGCAGGCTCCCTGGCCTTCCACGGGTCATTCATTGGGCAGCCGGAGCCCTGCTCTGAGGAAGGTTCTGCTCTTGGGGCTCAGAAAATAATTCCTTGAAAATATGGTGTTTGGAGCATGCAGCAGTCCACCCACAGGAAAAGCGTGCATTGCTTCTGCCCACCCACACCTGGGAGCCTCCCTGGGGGCCCCTTACCTGCATCAAGAGCAGACTGCAAGCCTTCCTTCCCCTCCTGAAATCCAGTTGTCTCCCTCAGGAATGAAGACGGAGGAATGATCCACACCGGACACCCTCCTGCCTCCTTCAGATTCCAAAGAAAACCTCTACACAAGCTCATTTCTGCCTTGGGGACCATTCGTTCCCCCGATAAGCATTCAGAACCTCTCAGAAATTGTCTGCGTTTCCCTATTCTCTCTCCATATAAGCTTTTGAATGATGCTGGGCTGGGGCGGGAGGGAGGGACTCACACATACTCTTGTGATTTCTCCCCCATGGTGTGTGTGTGTGTGTGTGTGTGTGTGTGTGTGTGTGTGTTACTTGGGATTGAACCCAGGGGCATTCTACCTTTAAGCTATACCCCCAGGCCAATTTTATTTCTTATTTGGAAACAGGGTCTCACTAGGTTGATGAGTCTCACTACTTGCTGAGGCTGTCCTCAAACCTGTGATCCTCCTAACTCAGCCTCCCAAGTACTAGGATTACAAGCATGAGCCACCGTGCCTGGCTCCTACTTTATCTTTTTGTCAGTTTATTCCAGGGAACCTTCAGAGGGTGAGGGGAACTTCCCTCCGCCCTTACATGGCCCTCCACCCAGAGTCTTATCTTTACTATCTGCTCTGCTCTTAAGTCTGTGTGATGCAAATTACAAAATTTATATTAGCTCAGATATTTCATGAACAATTAGAAGGACTGAGCTGATACACAGGAGAAAAATCTCATTTGCGAGTTAATCAACATAAAGGCTAGAGAGTTAATAAAACCCCTTGGAACTGTTATACAGGCAGAACCGTGGAGACGATCCTGAAATATATTTTAAAGAGTTTTTCCTAAATGGACTAAGCTGCTTTTGTGTATTTATTATTCATTCCAATGGCTCCCAGGGGTACCCCTCCCTCCCACCCCCAGTTAGAAACAAACTGAAATGCTTTTCCGTACACCAGGGATGTCTCAGCCATCCTCCTAAGACAAAAGGAGCTGTCTCCCACCCCCCAGCCCTTGAAACACCTGGGATCACTGCCTGAGTGCCCCAGGAACCTTGTCCTATCCACCGTGGTTCTTGGACACCCCCTACTATTTCTTTATTCTTGTTGTTATACTGGGGATGGAACCCAGGGGCATTCTACCTCCGAGCTACCCGCCCCTCCAGCCCTATTTTATTTTTTATTTTGAAACAGGGCCTCACTAAGTAGCTGAGGCTGGCCACAAACCTGCCTTCCTGCCGTCTCAGCCTCCCAAGTACTAGGATTAGAGGAGGGCGCCACACCCAGCTACTACCTACTGTTTGAATGCCCTAAGGCAAGTTTGTCTAAGCTTTGGTTTTCCCTGCTGTAAACTGGGGTAAAAGTGCCTGTAGTGAGACAGCATATTTGGAAGAGTGTCTGGCACAGGCTATTTTAAAAATGTTATTTCTTGGAACCACTGCCTATGCTCAGGGCCAGCCAAGTGGTACTCAGTAAACATGTTTTCCCAATAAATGTACCTATTAAAAAGTTCCACGAGCCGGGCGTGGTGGCGCACGCTTGTAATCCCAGCATTCGGGAGGCTGAGACCTGAGGATCCGGGTTCGCGGCCAGCCTCAGCTACCTAGTGAGGCACTCCGCAACTTAGTGAGAACTTGTTTCAAAATAAAGAATAAAAAATAGGGCTGTTAGGGGTGTAGCTCGGAGGTAGAATGCCCCTGAGTTCAATCCCCAGTACCGCAAAAAAAATAGTCCCAGGAGATCAGAGACCATGGGCCTCATTCAGCAGTGGACTCAGTGCAGCCCCAGTGCTGCGTCTACACCCAACACCTGCTTGGCAAAGGCCGCACGCTACAGACCCCTGAGAATCTGGAGTCTCTGGAAGCCAAGGCCCCACCTCCGAGATTCTTTGGTGATCACTCTGAGACACTGATGTTAATTTTGTAGGCAAGCAAGCCAGGGGACTAATGTGCAGCTAAACCGACAGGTGTCCCACCGTGGAGAGCCATCCTGCAGGGCCCTGCTGCAGAGGAGGCAGACCTCAGGTCCCTCGGGCTCCACGTGCCCTGTCATTTTGTCATCCCCCCCTCCACGTGTTATTCTGGGGAACTCAGATGTCCTACCCACCTCCGTTCCTTGGGTGTGCAATGATGACTCGAGATGCCGTGTCCTGCCAAGTCAGAAGCAAGAGAACAGGCATCAGCGGGTGGGGGTGAAGAGGCGGTGGCCGTGGTGACCGGGTTAAGCGTGTCCTCACCTCTTTGCACACCTGGCCTTGTGTATGTGGACACCCATGCTCTGTAGACTCTCTACTTAGACCACTCCACCCTTCATGGCACATCCAGGCCCATCAGCTCTATCCTGCCTGCCCCCCCGTCTGGAGGATTCCTTGCCTGGAAGCCTCCTCGCTCCCCAGCTCCTCCAGTTGCCTGTGTTGGGGAGAAAGTAGCAATTCATTTATTGTCTACAGCTCTGTGCCAGGTAGTACGTACGCCAAGGGCTTTACCTACATTTCTTTCAATCCTGATAATGCTCCAGAAACATAGGTAGCACGCCACCTTCGCAGATGAGGAGCGGCTCTAACCAGCAGTCACTCGCCAACAGTCCACAGTCCGATTCCGAAGCCCACGGCTCTCCCTGCCTCCACTCACCAGAGGCTGCGTCACCAGGTCTCTCCCTGCACTGGACCCCAAGACTTGAAGTGGAGCAGGCAGGCCCTTGCCGCCGGGCGCACGCTGCACCTGTGAGCAAGCACCCGCTGCCCCAGGACACACAAGGTCCTGGTGCATGCATGCGGGTCCTCGGCGCTCATCCTGAGTTTCCTCACGCAGCTAGGCGCAGGCCAGCCCCCGCCGCCTCCCCTCCTTCGAGGACCCCAAGGCTGCCTAGCCTGGAACCCAAGGCTCTCCGCCTTCATGAGCCCCCGTTCTTGCACTGAGGTTCCAACTCTTCTGCAGAGCTCTGTGCTTCTTCCCGCACTATCAAGCCCTTCCCGCACTATCAAGGCCTTCAAGGTTAACCAGGGCGCCATTTGGTAAACCAATAGAGCCTTTATTTAGGCCTTCTGGGAGTGAAAATCCCTGGATGCAAACTAAAGTGACTCTGCATTCCAGGGAGTCTGTGGGAACCACAGTGTCCACACACACACACACACACACACACACACACCCCAATCAGAATCCTAGTTCCAACAGAATGCCAGAGGCAGAGGTTCCCAACCCTTCCTGGCTGGGTGACAGTCCAGTCACAACTGACCTCCCTGGAACTGCTCACACATTTAAACTTCCTCCATTATTTTGAAAGGACAGTAGGAAAGATTTGTTTTCTTTTTATATTTCCATCTTCCCATAGTTCACCAAAGGAAGCTGAAATAGCTGGGTAGATGGTGCTCACCTACAATCCAGTATTTAGGAGACTGAGACCAGATCACAGGTTTGAGGCCAGCTTCATCAATTTAGTGAGATCCTCAGCAGCTTAGCAAGACCCTGTTTCAAAATAAAAATTAAAGCTGGGAGTGGTGGTGCACGCTTATATTCCCAGTATCTGGGAGGCTGAGACTTGGCAGGTTCAGTCAGCCTCAGCAACTTTTCAAGACCCTCAACAACTTAATGAGACCTTGTTTCAAACTAAAAAACAAAATATGGCTGGGGGTGTGGCTCAGAGGTAGAAGGCTCCTGCGTTCAATCCTCAGTGCCAAAAAAATAAATGAATAAATAAATAATAAAAACTAGAAAGGCTGGGGGGGGGGGTAGCTTGGAGGTAGAATGTTCCTGGGTTCAATCCTCAATACCAAAAAAAAGAGAAAAAAGAAAAAAAAGTGGAAGCTGAAATGATCTTAGAAAACACAAGAAATAAAGTAAGGTAAGAACAGTCTCAAAGAGCTTGAAGATGTTAAGTACCTGATAATACTGTAGCAACAGCACACAGGTCACAAAATATACATTTTAAATAAAAGCTTTATTTTAAATTTAAAGAAATACTGAAAATAAACTTTTTTTTTTTTACAAATTATAATCAGCACTTAAAACATAATTTAGGAATGAATTCTTAAATCAGAAATAATGACATCCATAGAATACACTCTGATGTTGGCCAATATAGTTTACTTAAATCTAGTGTTTAGGTGCTAACCCATTAATCATCCTAATATCCAATGATTACAATGATTTAACTTGATACGGTCAGGCAAGTCTTTTACATAGTATCTCAGAGATAACTTCTTCATATACAAAACACTTACACTAGCAAGGAAACGTATACAAATTATCCTGAAGGGCTTGATTTGAATGCTGTCTATACACAATAGACGATTTCACCTCAAAGTACACACACGCCAAAAAAAAAAAACCCACTAAGCCAAAGAGACACCACTTACTCTTAGTCATGCTACACAGCCAACTGCAGGTCAGAAAGGTCACTCTATTATGTATCAACCAAAAAAATATGTAGTAAAAAAAAGTCTCTGAAGACACGCGGGAGTGGAATGTGCTGGCCCCCCGAGCCGGGCTCTCGGGGCCTCTGAGCAGCTCCCCCTCAGAAGGACAGGATGGTCTTGTTGATGATCTCCACCGACTCGCGGACCTCGTCCTCCTTGATCACCAGCGGGGGGGCCAACCTGATGATGTCGCCGTGGGTGGGCTTCGCCAGAAGCCCGTTGTCCCGAAGTCGCAGGCACACCTTCCAAGCATTGTAATCTAGAGGAAAGGCCACACACATGCTCACCAAGGACTCCTGCTCACACGTCCCCTTGCCATGTCACGGTGAGGCTGCCGCACCAAGGAAGGAAGCTCTGCGACACAGCTGTGCATGTGTGCACACGCGTGTGCGTGTTAGGATGGAACCCAGGCCCTTTCACGTGCTGGAGAGGGCTCTCATGCTCAGTCCAGCCTGCCTCTTAATTCTTAAAAAGGAAACTACTCCTGACTGTTTGGGAAGCGCATAACTAGATTTGAATGACAAGTTTAGGCATATGACATGGTTTCTGCTGGTGTTTCGTAAATGAAAGACCAAGCAAAAACACCTGTATTAAGGGTACTGTGTTGTAGTTAGCCTAAGTATCGTGTATCTGAAATATTTGGAACCAGAAGTTTCAGATTTAGGAATATCTGCACATACAAATGTTTGTATATACCTACAAATGCGATATCTTGAGATGGATCCATGTCTAGACACTAAACTCTAGACGTTTCCTATCTACCCTTCTACCCACACCCTGAAGGAATTGTATGCACTGTTTGGGGCGCACCTGCATTTGACGCTGACCTGTCACATGAGGTCAAGTGTGAAATTTTCCACCTCTAGTGTCATACTGGTGCTCAAAACTTCCAGATTTTGGCACATTTCACATTTTTAGATTAGAAACGCTACTCAACCTGTAATTACATAAAGAACTAGTGCAAAAGAATCGGGGTATGATACAGAAAATTAACTGACACAGAATAAGCAACACCCAAAACCAGTGAACACTACACACTCCTGAAGTGGATGTGTGTGCTCCCCGGTCGCACACGGCGCAGCCTGTGCCCCGCCCCCACCCATCCAATCAGAGTCTCCTCGGGGTGAGCCCGGGCTCCGATTCCTTCTTAGAAAGCTCCCCAGGTGACTCTAAAGTGCAGCCAAGGCTGGAATCACAGCCGTGGAAGGAAGTGTTATCACAAGAAAATCCAGCAAAAAGCCCTTGAGGATTATAAATGATGCACGGAAACATCAAATCCTCCGTTAAGTGACGCTAGCATTATTTTTATTATCAACACTATCATTGACATTCCTATTATTACTGCTGCTCCCACAACTTCTGCTGATGTACAAAGTACTCAGGTGAGGGAAGAAAGAGGGAACTCCTAGGGGCACAATGTTCTGTCCTGACTAACAGAAAACAACCAAGTGCAGCTGGGCGTGTTGGCACGCACTTGTCATCCCAGTACTTGGGAGGCTGAGACCAGAGGATCTGGGTTCGTGGCCAGCCTTAGCTGCTTAGTGAGGCCCTCTGCAACTTAGTGAGACCCTGTTTCAAAATAAAGAATAAAAATAGGACTGGGAGTGTAGCTCGGAGGTAGAATGCCCCTGAGTTCAATCCCCAGTACCAAAAACAGAAAATAACCAAGTGCTATATGACTCAAAGAAGAAAAACAAATGTCTCGGAGGAACAAAAACACATCTTCTTAGTTAAATGTGCCTTCACGCTGCACTGTCTAAAAGACTTAGTCAACAGGCCAGTCAACAGTTCCAGAGGACCCCCCCAACACTCCCAAATAAAGTAGCAAAGGTACTTTAGTTCTTCCTTTAAAAAAACAACCTCAAGAGCCGGGCGTGGTGGCGCACGCTTGTAATCCCAGCATTTGGGAGGCTGAGACTGGAGGATCCGGGTTCGTGGCCAGCCTCAGCTACCTAGTGAGGCAATCCGCAACTTAGTGAGACTCGGTTTCAAAAATAAAGAATAAAAAATAGGGCTGGGGGTATACCTCAGAGGTAGAATGCCCCTGAGTTCAATCCCCAGTACCGCAAAAAAAAACAACAAAAAACAACCTCAAGTAAAATGTGCTACGTACCTTTGGTTTCTCTGATAACGATAGCATTTAATAATCCTTTTCCTCTTACAGCAGTTACAATATCAGAGGGCAGCTTCATAAGTTCATTTCTCAAGATCATGCCCATTTTGTCTGCATTTGCAGCAAGGTTTTCTTCTTCCAAAACCTATGTTTAAAGAAAAATTGCATCATGTTAAGACTATCCTTTTCTGGTTGCTCCTTGGAGGGCAGTATGAACTACAAGCAAAGGAAAAACATGATCAAATAAAGACCAGAGGAACTTAACTTTGACTTGTTTTTCAAGGTATATATTACTAGAATTTCTAATTAAACAGACACCATCTCAGAGACTTGCTTCAGTCATAAGTCTACTGTCAATCTATTTTCATGGAAAAATTAAATTTGTTTACTTCAACTTTTTTGTGTGTGTGGTTCTGGGGATTGACCTCAAAGGCATTCCACCTCCAAGCTGCATCCCCAGCCCTAGCTTGATGAGAGTCTCCTACTTGCTAAGGCTATCCTTGAACCTGCAATCCTCCTGTCTTAACCTCCCAAGTACTGGGATGACAAACATGCACCCCCACACCCAGCTCTTAATGCAACTTATGATATACTGTCATTACCTGAACACATCAATAGACTAAACAAAATTAAATTTTAAACTGCAATAGTTTCCTTTTCTTCCCTAAAAAGTTTATCCTCAGAACTTATATAATTTTGTCTTATATCTAAAAGCATTCAAAATCCACTGTATGTGTGTGTTTTGCTAGGGATTGAACTCAGGATCTTAGGGTGCTAAGCACACATTCTACACTAAACTAGACCTCCAGCTCTCAAAATCCACATAAAAAAATAAAAAAGCCGTGCTTGCTAAGGCAAGGAGGCCTGGTCAGTGAGCCACAGCGTGTGAGTGCTCTCAGGGCCAGCCAGGGCGGAGGAGCCATAAGTCCCAGGTGACTGTAAACTCCGGAACCCATGGAAGAAACCAGGTCAGCTAGACAAGGCAACGGGTTAAATAACTTTTTTTTTTTTTTTTTTTTTTTGGTACTAGGGGCTGAAACCCAGAGGCATTCTACCTCCAAGCTACACCCTGTCCTTTTTTGATTTCTTGTTTTAAAGCAGGGTCTCACTGGGTTGCTGAAAGTCAAGGTTGCTGAGGCTGGTCTTGAACCTGTGATCCTCCTGTCTCAGCCTCTGAAGTACTAGGATTACAGCTGTGCACCACCATGCCCAGCTAGGTTAGATAACTTTTCATGAATGCCTTGCTATTGAAATATTTTCTCTGTATTTCATTTTCTCTAATATTTGGCAATCTTATTAAGTGTCTTACTATGCCATGGGTCCAAATTAAAAGTCACTTCAACACTACTGAGAGCAGGAGGTGCTGTTTGCCGTACGGGTTTTTACCTCGAGGGCTGCAATGGCCACCCGGCAGGCTAGCGGGTTGCCACCGTATGTGGAGCCGTGCTCCCCCGGCTTAATGGTCAACATTATCTCGTCATCACACAACACCGCGGACACCTGGAAGACAGCAAATCCTCATGTCATTTCTCACAGTGATATTCTTAGCACAACAAGAACACAAATATTTACGTGAATCTGGTATTAAATTTTCCCCTCAACAAACAAGAGTGTATATCTGTCATCCTCACCACCAGTAATAACCAAAGTAACACACTGACACGTCACAAACACATTAGGCACACTTCAATGGTGCAGGACCATACAATTTTGGAGCTAAAAGAGAAAAACTGTTTCTGTGATGATATAATTTACAATCTTCCAATTTCAAGGGAAAATGCTTTGTCTGATCAGAAAACAAATTTGAACATTCTCTTCAGCAAGACAGTTTAGTCTACTCAGCAGAAATATCTGTCCTTCCAAGCCTTTAATCCAGTACCAATCACTGGCTCTGGCTAGCCAACCCAAAGAACTACAACAAAACATTAATATTTTCAATCTCTCCATGTATCAGTCATGGGTTTTGTTTTGTTTTGTTTTCTGCAGTACTGGGGACTGAACCCAGGGGCATTTTTTTTTATCTCTGAGCTACACCCCCAGCCCTTTTTTTTTTTTTTTTACTTCTTTATTTTGAAACAGGATCTCACTAAGTTATAGAGGGCCTCACTAAGTAACTGAGGCTGGCTGTGAACCTGCAATCCTCCTGTCTCAGCCTCCCAAGTACTGGGATTACAAGTGTACACCACCACAGTTATGGTTTTGAACAATTAGTCATGCCTCGTTTCTGAACCCTGGAGAAAAGGACAGGCACCTGCAGCAGTGCTTTTGAGCTAAGACGCTTCCATCCAAATCAAAGGCAAAGCCTATGGCATCCTCCATTCTTCAGTCTAAATAAACTAAACGGGTCATGGAAAAGTGCTTTTACCGCAGGGATTCCAGGTGGCTGATAACACACACTTGCTAAAAAGCCAAACCCTCTGAAAGGCATCATTGTCGCAATCAGTGGATGTGGAGGCATTTTAGAGGTATTTCAGGAGAGCAGACAATGGAAAGGAAGGCTGGACATTAACTTACAGGGTATAAACCACCGGAAAGGGCCTTTCCAAGGAGCACCACATCAGGTCTGACATCTTCATGATCGACAGCCAGCCACCTGCCAGTCCTGGCCAATCCCGTCTGTATCTCATCAGCAATAAACAGGACCTATTGGGAGCCAAGGCGACAGCACTAGTTGTCATTTTGTCTGCACAGGGAAAATAGTGGTCATTATTTCACGTCCTCCTCCCCACAAATGTATAATCTTGACACGCCCTCCACTCTGTGGAAGTGTTCTAATTACCCACACTTTTTTTTTGCAGAACTGGGGATTGAACGAAGGGGCATTCTACTTCTGAGCTACACCCCCAGCCCTATTTTTAATTCTTTATTTTGAAATAGTGTCTCACTAAGTTGCAAAGGGCCTCATTAAATAGCTGAGGCTGGCTGTGAACCTGCGATCCTCCTGTCTCAGCCTCCCAAGTACTGGGATACAAGTGTGCACCACCACACCCAGCTACCCACACAATCTGAAGTGTCCCATGAAAATCCTGCATCAGGCCACGACCTCCTCAGGGGCCCACTCAGCACTGCTCTTAGTAGAAGTGCTTATGCAAACATGAGTCTGTAGGACTTTTCTGGCTATAGATAACCGGATCAAATTAGTTCACTCAATTATCTCATAAATATTTGCCAAATATTTCCTACTTGACAGGAACCGTCAATGGCAAACAAAATACTAACATCAGCCTTGAAAGTAAGAGAAAGAGGCTATAACTTTGGGAGCAGAGGAATGCAGTGCGGGGCTTGGGAGGAGCAGGAGCACACAGTTCCCAGGGAGAGAGGAGGGAGGGCCAGGAGGTCTGCAGCTCTGCCCACAACCCAGGGTCTGGCCAGCATTCCAGAGGCTGTCAAAAGTTAGCTTCCCGGGCAGCTTTCAAAGCACGGGGAAGTTCCTAAACGCTTGGGTTATGGCTCCCTCTAGTGGACAGATGATTTACTCTCTGCCCTTGTCCTAACAGCAGAGTTGAGGGATGAGAAGCTGCAGCTTGGGCCACATCATGAACAGGTAAAGTGGACTACCTGATGCCTGGTGCAGAGCTCCCGCACCCCCACCAGGTAACCCGGATCCGGAACGAGGACGCCAGCTTCTCCTTGGATGGGTTCTACCATGAAGGCAGCAACATTTGGATCCTGAAGAGCACGCTACAAAAGAAACAGGAATAAGTTTTAACTTAATAACTTCCTTTCTACCTACCATATTTGGAAATCTGAAATCACGTACTACTCATCTCTTCCTGTTAAGAGTATCCAAAACAAGATTTTTGTACTAACTTATATTCTACTTCACAAATATAACATTTCTCTCTGATCTTCAATTTCCAGAAGCTCCAAAAACTCCCAGTTTAAATTACACTATCCTACATTTTTTATTCTTTTTTTAAGTACTGGGAACTGAACATAGGGGCATTCTACCTCTCAGACCAATTTTATTTTTTATTTTGAAACAGGGTCTTGCTAAGTTGTTGAGGGTCTCACTAAGTTGCTGAGGCTGCCCTCAAATCTGCAATCCTTCTATCTCAGCCTCCCAAGTACTAGGATTACAGGCTACATCTTTTTTAATATACAAATATATTATAAATAAAACCATGTTAAAGTCATTTAAGGCTCTTTTACAAGAGTACTCCACTTTGGGGCTGGGGAGACAACTCAGTAGCAGAGCATATTGTTTAACATGCACAAGGCTCAGAGTTCAAAAGCCAGCACCACAAAAAAGTGGAAAGAAAAAAGTTTCTCCACTGTATAATTTTTAAAAGCTAGCTGAAAACTGAAATTTATCTGGTAATTAAGCAAGGTTGTCAAAAAAGCTACAAATCTGAAGTGATTGGTTGTTTGGGTCCTAAGGATCAGATCACAGGACCTACAGTTTTTCCTGTGCTAGAAACGAATTGACCATGGCTGAGAACATGTCTGAACTTTTTACTTAATTTAAGTGAGATAAATTTTCATTATTCACATAGTTTTTTTGTTTTGTTTTGTAGTACTAGGGATAAAACCCAGGGCATCACTCACGTTAGGCAAATGCTCTACCAGTGGGCCACACCCTTCAACCTCATCACACAGTTTTAATTCACATATTCAATGGGAAATAATTCAAAAAAAATTCTATTTAGTATGAGCTAAGAGCCATCCCACTGAAGTACCTCAAGCGCAGGCAGATCATTATATGGGATGATTTCAAAGCCTGGCATAAAGGGTCCAAACCCATCATAACTGGTCGGATCTGTGGAACTAGAGATGGCGGACAACGTTCTGCCCCAAAAGTTTCCAGCTACAAAGGAGAAACAAGAAGTGATTACTCCAAAAAAAAAAAAAAA
>PVLC010033322.1:0-17592 GCA_004027655.1 Graphiurus murinus | reverse complement strand
AAAAAAAAAAAAAAAAAAAAAAAAAAAAGAAGAATAAATAGGACAGGGGATGTAACCTGGAGGTAGAATGCCCCTGGGTTCAGTCCCCAGTACCGCCAAAACAACAACAAAACAAATATGACTTCTTAATCTTTTTCAAATTTTTCATTTTGTAAAACTTCAGATAATATGAACCTGATATATCCATCACCTAGCTTCAACAAACCGGTCATAGCCAGTCTTGTTCCATCTACATCCCTACCCTCACCTCACATCACTCTCTCTGTGTTATTTTGAACCAAATTCCAGACACCATGCTACATCAACACACACATATTTTTAAAATATATTTCCAGAAGATATAAATGTTTATTTTAACAAAACATAATCATGGTCCCATTATCTCGTTTTTTGTGGTACTGGGTATTGAACCCAGGGACATTCTACCTCCAAACTTCACCCCTAGCCCTATTTTTTTTTTAATTTTTATTTTGAAATAGGGTCTCACTAGGTTGATGAGAGTCTCGGTATTTGCAGAGGCTATCTTTAAACCTGTGATCCTCCTGTCTCAGCCTTCCAAGTACTGAGATTACAGGCATGTAACACAATGCCTCGCTTGTATTTTTTTATTTGAAACAGAGTGTTGCTAAATTTCTGAGAGTCTAGCTAAATTGCTGAGGCTGGCCTTAAACCTGCAAACCTCTTGTCTCAGACTGGTAAGTACTGGGATCACAGAAATGCGTCACCATGCCCAGCTTTCCATTATCTTTCTAGAAATTAATGTGAGTTTCTGAAGTCACTGCTGTTAAAATAAATCTTTGAAGCTTAGCATGTTGACACACACCTCTAATCTCAGTACTTGGGGAGTTAAGTCAGGAGAATCACAGGTTTGAGACCAGCTTCAGCAATTTAGTGAGACTCTCAGCAGCTTAGCAAGACCTTGTTTCAAAACAAAAAAATAAACATGACTAGGGATGTAGCTCAGAAATAAAATACCTCTGATTCAATTTCCCATACCCCACATACACACACACACACAAAAAAAAAAAAGAAAAAAAAAAAAAAAGAAAGAAGCGGTACTTGCCTGCCTGTAATCCTAATACTTGGGAGGCTGAGACAGGAGGATGGAAGGTTTGAGAACAGCCTCAGCAACTTAATGAGGCCCTGTGTAATTTAGTGAGACCCTGTTTCAAAATAAAATAAGGTTGGGGCTATAGCTCAGAGGTAGAATTCTCCTGCTCCTGGGTTCAATCCCCAGTACCACGAAAGAAGAAGAAGAAGAAGAAGGAGGAGGAGGAGGAGGAGGAGGAGGAGGAGGAGGAGGAGGAGGAGGAGGGTGGTTATCTTTGATCCAGCCTATCAATGTTTAAACTTCCAATTGATTTATAAATTTCTTAAACATTTATATAAATCAAAACTCAAATAAGAGCCAGGTGTGGTGGCACATGACTGTAATCCCAGTATTTGGGAGGCTGAGACGAGGATTGATGGTTCAAGACTATCAATCTTGGTTCAGCAATTTAGGGAGACTCTCAGCAATCTAGGAAGACCCTGTTTCAAAAAAAATTTTAAGATGGCCTGGGAGTGTAGCTTGGAGACAGAAAACCCCTGGATTCAATCCCTAGTACCAGAACTCAAAAATAAAACAAAACAAAACTCAAATAAGATTCACACGTGAAAAATTTTATGCCCTTTAAACCTGTTTTGAATTTTAAGTTTTTTCTCTACTCTTTTTTTTCTTTCTTGTAATGTATTTTTGTTGAAGAAACTACTCCATCTTTCCTGTAGTGTTTCCACAATCTGCATTTTGCTGGTTACTTCTCTGTGGTGGTATTTAACATGTACTCCTCTGCCCTCTGTATTTCCTACAAATCAGTGGTTGGATCCAGAGGCAGGATCAGACCCATATGTGTGGTTTTTGTGAGGCTTTTTATTTGTTTGTTGTTTTTTGTGCACAAACTATCTGGTTATCTTTAGTTTTATTGTTTTTTTTTTTTTTTTTTTTTTTTTTTTTTTTTTTTTTTTTTTTTTTTTTTTTTTTTTTTTTTTTTTTTTTTTTTTTTTTTTTTTTTTTTTTTTTTTTTTTTTTTTTTTTTTTGTGGTACTAGGGGTTGAACTCAGAGGCATTCTACCTCCGAGCTATACCCCCAGCCCTATTTTTTATTCTTTTTATTTTGAAACCGAGTCTCACTAAGTTGCGGAGTGCCTCACTAGGTAGCTGAGGCTGGTCGCGAACCCGGATCCTCCGGTCTCAGCCTCCCGAATGCTGGGATTACAAGCGTGCGCCACCACGCCCGGCTTAGTTTTATTTTTTTAATTAGATATTTAAAGTTAATCATTTCCTTTCAAGAAGTTTCAATCAGTGTAACTTGGATTGCAGGCGGATATATGGTTTGGCCAAGATAAGAGAGCTGATTTCTGAGAAACCCTAAAATTAAATCTAGTCCTACTGTTACCATTTTATCTTTTCATCATCATTATATTGTTCATTAGACTTTGCTCCACATTAACATGACATCCAGGACTGTGCTAGGAACCATGTTATAATAATTGGGATCACTTATTGAGTCCCTACTATAGGCCAGCTAATGTATTTAGGACTTCTCTAATGACTATAACAACCTCTCAGTACAAGTTTTATTATCACAATTTTACAGAAGAAAAACAAATATCAAGAAGATAAATGAGAGCCGGGCGTGGTGGCGCACGCTTGTAATCCCAGCATTCGGGAGGCTGAGACTGGAGGATCCGGGTTCGCGGCCAGCCTCAGCTACCTAGTGAGGCACTCCATAACTTAATGAGACTCGGTTTCAAAATAAAGAATAAAAAATAGGGCTTGGGGGTATAGCTTGGAGGTAGAACACCCCTGAGTTCAATCCCCAGTACCGAAAAAAAAAAGAAGATAAATGAGTTTCCGAAGTCCACACACTTAACAAATAACAGAAGCAGAGGTGGTATGGAACCCAGATCTGTCTGACTCCCAAGGCTGGCTTCTTTCCACTAGCTCCCAGTCCTTTGAAAACAGAACTAAATTGTAAGAGTGATCCCTGCCTTCAATGGGATTATGTCTGTTTAAGAGAAAGAGATAAATCACTAAAACAACTAAAGAACAGCAGGTAAGAAAACCCTACATAGACCATGAGCAATAAAAATGTGTGCATTCTGCAAGTGGTGACTGCTATAAATGAACTGTAAGGAGGAGGGGAGACATCAGTGTTGATTGAAGTTCCTATGGGAGGCTTCATCAAGCAATGCAGAAATTATTGCAAATATAAAAGCTCTACCAATGAGCAAAGGGTCCTTTGCACAAGCATCCTCTCCCTTGGGATCCATGTCACACTGACACAAAGATTTTGTCACCATGGCAACTGGTCATTGGACCAATGAAATAATCAGTTGTCATGGCAACATGATCTCCATCTTACTCCCACCAGGCACCTGTTCTAAATCATCACATCCTCCAACAACCTTACACCACCTCAAATCTCCTTGCTTCTTTCTCTTGGTCACCCCGTTATTCCCTGCCACCTATATTGGAGCCTCCTACATATATGTTTGGATGGACACCTGAGACCGTTAAAGCCAGAGCAAAGGAAAGTCAGTTTGTAGTGTAGAGCTGCACTATTGACAGGGAAAACCCTTGAGAATTTAAGAGTTGAATATCCTGAGCACTGGAGAGAGAGCATGTGATGTCCCCCTCCCACAGTTCCCTAAGTGAGACTTTTAGATTTGGAGACACTGTACAATTCTGATTATCTTTTTGCCGCTCTCAGTTCCTTCCTTTTCTTCCTCTTGTCTCCTAAATGTTGGTATCTCTGAAGGCTCCACCCTTTCTCTAGACTGCACTGCCTAGTACATTAACCACTAGCCACATGAAGGCTATTGAGCCCTTGAAATGAATTATAGATGTGCTGGGACTGAGATGTGCTATAAATATAAAATGCACACCAGGTTTTAAAAAGTTACAAAAATAATGTAAAATATCTCACTACTAATTTTTGTATTGATTACATGTTGAAATGGTAATAATTTAGGTATGTTGAGTATAATAAACCATATTATTAAAACTCTTTCTCCTCTCCCTCCCTCCTTGCTCCCTCCCTCCCTTCCTTCTTTCCTTTCTCCTTCCTTCCTCCCAGCACTGGGAATAGAACCCAGGGTCACTCTATCACTGAGATATAACCCCAGACCCCCTTTTTTATTTTTTTATTTTGTTGCCCAGGTTAGCCTCAATATTGTGATCCTCCTGCTCCAGCCCCCAGAGTTGCTGGGATTACAGGAGTGCGCCACCACGCCAGGCTCTTTTTTATGTTTTTTTTTTTTTTTTTTTTTTTTTTGCGGTACTGGGGATTGAACTCAGAGGCATTCTACCTCCGAGCTATACCCCCAGACCTATTTTTTATTCTTTAATTTGAAACCGAGTCTCACTAAGTTGCAGAGTGCCTCACTAGGTAGCTGAGGCTGGCCGCGAACCCAGATCCTCCGGTCTCAGCCTCCCGAATGCTGGGATTACAAGCGTGCGCCACCACGCCCGGCTCTCTTTTTTATGTTTTTAATGTAGTTGTTGAACTTTTTGAACAGCATGTGTGGCTTACATTCACAGCTTGTGTTCTATTCCTACTGGACAGTGCTGCTCTAAATGTAGTCATTAAAACTATCTCACCTCTACCATAGGTGTCAAGCATTCCCTCTATGAAATGATTCTAAGATCCCAAGATCCCAAATACCAACCTCTCTTCTGAAATTCAAACCCACATTCCCAATAGCCTGCTGGCCCTTTTACACATAACCACCAGCTCTTCAGCTCACCATGAGCAAAGCAACAAGCCTTCTATCAAAATCCATTCTTTTTCTTGACTGGATTTATTAACCTTGGTATTCATTATGATTACTGCTGTAAAAATTGCCACAAACCTTGTGGCCTAAAATAACACAAATTGTCTTACAATTCTGGAGATCTGAAGTCTGAAATGGATCTCAGTGGTCTAAGAGCATGGTGTCACAAGGCTGTCTTCTGGAAGGTTCTTAGATAATCTGTTTCCTTGCCTTTCCCACCTTCTAGAAGCTTCCAGCACTCTGGTTGATGGCCCCTCCCTTGTTCAAAGCCAGCAATGTTCAAGCCTTTCTCAGATTGCATCACTCTGATGCTGACTCTCTTACCTCCCTGTTTCATTCCTAATTGTGATTACACTGGACCCACCCAGATAATTCAGGACAACCTCCCTATCTCAAAGTCAGCTGATAAGTAATCTTAATTCAGCCTTCAGTCATAATTTGTCATTGCCATGTGACCTACATATTCTAGGGTTTCCAGAGATTAGGATGTGGACATCTCATCAGAAAGGGCTGGGCAGACAAGGAGGATCTCTGTGTCCCTGGAGAACAAGAAAACAATGATTATCAAAGCAGATTCCAGGGTAGTTCCCATTGCTTTTAAAGCAATTGATGACATATAGAGTGGAGTTGAAAGGGCCACTGGTATGGACCAACGCTTTATAATTCACTGCAAAGTTTACTTTCTGTAAGACTCCTTTCCTGATCACTTGCCCTGAGTTATACTTTCACCCTGTCATCTGTGATAGCTTTTGTATTTCCATGGACATCTATCTTACTCTGTTTGTATTTTTATTAGATATTTAAACACTTGACCTTAATCTTTCTATTAGGTTGTAAAATATTTTGTGGCTATTTTACATAATTTATATAAAAATATGAATTCTTCCCTAGTTTACTCATATATTCAATAGAATTATAAATAAAATCCAAATGTGATTTTTGTGGAATGGAACAGTCTGATTGTACAATTCATTTGGAAGTAGAAAAGAACAAGTGGTTCAAATGAATTAACAAGTGGTTCAAATTATATATCATTATGGAATGATATGTAAGTGCTACATATATCAACAAGGATAAATCCCAAACATATAATGATGAGAGGGAAAAATCAAGTTGAAGAATAATGCATAAAGTGTGATACCATTTACATATGGAGCACAAATGTAACATAAAGTCTTATATTTATCACACACACATACGTGCGCACACACACGTACATAAGTATAAAAGACACCTGGGAAAATTAAACAGCAGACTCGGGGTAGTTGTTGTAGATGGAAGAGAGGGACAAAAATAAAATCAGCATGGAGTATGCATATTTCACTTCCACCTATAATGTTTATTCTTTTCTGAAAAAAAACTGAAGCAAGTATGGAGGATGCAAAATATTAGCATCCATAGAGATGAATAGAGGAACAGAGATCCATTCTCTTTTTTCTTTTTGTATGTTTAAAACATTTCATCATTATTATTTTTCAGTAAGAAAAATGTTTCAGAAAGACTCAATGAAGGAACAAAAACCACTGTCGAAGTAAGTGTAGGCAAAACAATTGTAAAAAGTTGGGTAAATAATTTTAAGTAATTTGAAGTCCTACACACAGATTTTTCCCCAGGTGTGTTCAAGTTTTTACTCCACTTTAGAGAAACCCAACTGGGGAATCATAAAAATGCATATTGTGAATTTGTTTTGTTCAAGAAAGATAATGCAGAGCTCCAATGAGTGTACTCATTCTCAAAGAAACAACCTTGCCTTGCCTCAAAATATTGGTGAATGTATATCAATATGTTTAAAGCTAAAATAAAATATTAAAGGTAACTTTGTGGAACCAGGCATGGTAGTACATTCCTGTTATCCCAGTACTTCAAAGGCTGAGACAGGAGGATGAAAGGTTCAAGGCCAGCCTCAGCAATCTAGCAAGACTCTCAGCAATTTAGCAACACTGACTCAAAATAAAAAATAAGCCTGTAATCCCAATACTTGGGAGGCTGAAAACAGGAGGATCACAGGTTTAAGGACAGCCTCGGCAATTTAGTGATATTCAGTTTCAAAATAAAAAATAAGGAGACAGAAGGATTGCAGGTTCAAATCCAGTCTCAGAAACTTTGCAAGGCTTTCAGCAACCTAGTGAGACCCTATTTCCAAATAAGAAATAAAATCAGGCTGAGGATGTAGCTTGAAGGTAAAATGCCTCTGGGTTCAATCCCTAGTACCAAATAAATAAATAAATAATAAAATGAAATAAAATAGGGTCAGGGATGTAGTTCAGAGGTAGAATGCTTCTGGGTTCAATCCCCAGTACCACAAAAAAAGAGAAAATATCCAGCCGGGCGTGGTAGGGCATGCTTGTAATACAAGTACTTGGGAGGCCAAGACAGGAGGATGGCAGGTTCTCGGCCAGCCTCAGCAACTTGTGAGGCCCTCTGCAACTTAGTGAGACCCTATTTCAAAATAAAGAATAAAAAAATCAGGCTGGAGGTGGAGCTTAAAGGTAGAATGCCCCTGGGTTCAACCCCCAGTAACACACACACACACACACACACACACACACACACACAAAATATCCATCTGATCTGACTTACTCCAAGTCTTCTGTATTGTCCAATATCTATTTATGCAGCTAAATACAAGCATAAAATATAATTTGCAATTATACACTTAAAAGAATAAATACAATACTTATGTGTAACATTTATGTACTAATAAAACCAGTGAAATTTAAAAAAAAGAAAATATCCATCTGACAAAGGTCTAATATCTAGAATATACAAAGAGCTTAAAAAGGTTAACACTAAAAAAACAAGTAACTCAAAAAATGGGCAACTGAACTGCATAGACACTTCTAAAAAGAAGAAATACAGCCAGGCGTGGTGGCGCATGCTTATAATCCCAGTACTTGGGAGGCTGAGACCAGAAGATCCGGGTTCACTACTTAGTGAGGCCCTCCACAATTTAGTGAGACCCTGTTTCAAAATAAAGAATAAAAAATAGGACTGAGGTTGTAGCTCGGAGGTAGAATGCCCCTGGGTTCAATCCCAGTACCAAAAAAAAAAAAAAAAAAAAGAAGGAGAAGGAGAAGGAGAAGAAGAAGAAGAAGAAGAAGAAGAAGAAGAAGAAGAAGAAGAAGAAATACAAATGGCCAACAAATATATGAAAAAATTCAACATTTTTACAATCAAGGAAATGCAAGTCAAGACTCCACTGAGATCCCATCTAACTACAGTTAGAATGGCAATCATCAAGAACACAAACAGTAATAAATGCAGCAAGATGTGGGGAAATGGGAACTCTATTACACACAATGGTGGGACTGAAAACTAGTACAGTTGCTATCAAGATCAGTGTGGAAGTTTCTCAGAAGATTGGGAATGGAACCACCATTTGACCCAGTGATAGCACTCTCAACATCTTTCCAAAGGAATTGAAAATAATAGTATAGCAATACTTGTACATCCATGTTCATAGCAGCACAGTTTACAATAGCCAAAATATGGAACCAGCCTAGGTATCTGTCAACAGATGGATGGATCACAAAACTTTGGTATCCATCACACAATAGAATTTTACTCAGCCATAAAGAAGAACACAAATATGTCATTTGGATGGAACTCAAGACTATTATATTAAGCGAGATTAGCCAGTCTCAAAAAACGAGTAGATGTATGTTTTCTCTTATATATGGAAGCTAGAGAGATAGTTGGAAATAAGGGTAACATCAAGTAGAAGAGCAGAGAATCCAATGGAGTGGGGGGGGGTGCAAGGAAGGGAGGAAAAGGGGATGAAGACATAAAGAGTGTGACAGTTTAAATAATGCTACGAATGTATACACAATTACCAATTCCCATCTCAAAGACATGCATAAGGAGGGAGAATGAAGGGGGAGGGACCTAGTGGCAAGTGCTCCAAGAGGTGTGTTCATGTATTTTTTTTTTTGTCACTCTATGCCCCAATATGATGTATACAATGCACAAAATAAAAAAGTTTACAACTTTCCACCTCACCCATTCATCTTGAATCCTATTTTTTGGTGGTACTGGAAAATGAACTCCAGAGCCTTTCTACCTCTGAGCTACACTCCCAGTTCTATTTTTTTATTTTGAGACAGGGTCTCACTAGGTTGATGAGAGTCTCACTATTGCTGAGGCTGTCCTTAAAGCTGTGATCCTCCTGTCCCAGCCTTCCAAGTACTGGGATTACAAGCATGTACTTGGATCATCTTGGACCTTTTTTTTTTTTTTTTTGCGGTACTGGGGATTGAACCCAGGGGCATTCTAACTCCGAGCTATACCCCCAGCCCTATTTTTTATTCTTTATTTGGAAACAGGGTCTCACTAAGTTGCGGAGTGCCTCACTAGGTAGCTGAGGCTGGCCGCGAACCGGGATCCTCCAGTCTCAGCCTCCCAAATGCTGGGATTACAAGTGTGCGCCACCACACCCGGCTCATCTTGGACCTTTTAAACACAAATTTTATTCTTTATTTTGAAACCGAGTCTCACTAAGTTGCAAAGGGCCTCACTAAGTAGCTGAGGCTGGCCTCGAACCTGGATCCTTCAGTCTCAGCCTCCCGAATGCTGAGATTACAAGCGTGCGCCACCACGCCTGGCTCTTAAACACAAATTTTAAACTCAACCAAGCTGTGATAAGTGGAATGGTACTGTTTATACTGTGTTTTTATTTTTTATTTATTTATTTTTGCAGTACTGAGGATGGAACCTGGGGGCATTCTACCTCCGAGCTATACCCCCAGCCCTATTTTTTATTCTTTCTTTTGAAACAGGGTCTCACTAAGTTGCAGAGGGCCTCACTAACTAGCTGAGGCTGGCTGTGAACCCGGATATTCCTGTCTCAGCCTCCCAAATGCTGGGATTACAAGCGTGCGCCACCACGCCCGGCTCTGTGGTATGTTTTTGATTAGAGCAGACAATGCTTTCTTTTCCAGTTGTCTTTGAAAAAAAGGAGGAAAATATTTAGATGCAATGGTTTTGTGTAGCATCTTGTCTATCATGTTTTGTAAATATTGCAGAAACTTTGACCAATTTGACTTAGAGATGGGATGTAACTTTGCTTACAAAAATAAAATTATGGTGTTCTAATTTTCTGTGAGCACACTAAAAGCAAAAAATAAATATGGAAAAGATATAGTAAATAAATAAATTAGTTAATTAATTAATTTAGGAATCCCCCATAAAATAAAATAGGACTGGGGAGTTACTTGGAGGTAAAATGCTCCTGGGTTCAATCCCCAGTACCAAATACTACTACTACTATGAATAATAATAATAATAATAATAATAATAATAATAATAATAATAAAGTAACTTTATATCATATATACTTTTTTGGTACTAAGAATTGAACCTAGGAGCATTCTACCACTGAGCTACACCCACAGCCCTATTTTTTATTCTTTATTTTGAAACAGGGTCTCACTAAGTTGTGGAGGGCCTCACTAAGTAGCTGAGGCTGGCCGCAAACCTGTGATCCTCCGGTCTATCTCCCAAGTATTGGGATTACAAGCGTGCACCACCACGCCCGGTTTATATCACATTTTACAATTTCCTGCTTCAACAGAATTATTCCATTGCTGGTCATGATTACATTGGTCAAGAAGGCTTCATCTATAGGCATCCCAAGATCTCCTCATGTACATTAAAGGTCTCCATGCTATGCACTGAACTAGGTGCAGATGGATCTCTGAAGGACTGAATGAACCAAAGAGGTGGGGACGCAAGAATCCTAGGTAGAGGAAAAACTAGGTGCAAATTCAACAAAACATGGACAGAGAATAGAGCATTGACTTTTTTTTCCTCACTGGAGGGTGTAGGAGGAAGGGAGAGATTAGGATGGGGAAACAGGTTAAGATGAAAGAAAGAGGCACTTGAATATAGTCTCAATTTTGACATACTGGTTCTCTCAGGTTTGGGTGAAAGTCAAATTTTCTCTCATATTTAGAAGATAAAACTTCCTATTAAATAGTTTTCACTCACTCTGGGACTGGCAGATATTCAAAGCTGGCTTTTCATTTGGGGCATGTTTGTGGGTTCTGCAGAAGCCCTCATAGGAACATGTAGGTGATACCATTTCCCTTTCATCAACTGTTCCCATCTCAGCCTCAGTTGTTTGGTGGTCCACTCTACACTGGGCCACTCTGTTGGGACTCTCATGGCTCTTCCAGACAGTCTTCTTGGGGGGGGGAATATATATATATGTATATATATGTACATATATATCTGTGTGTGTGTGTGTGTGTGTGTGTGTGTGTGTGTGTGTGTGTGTACTTGGGAGTGAACCCAGGGGCATTCTACCTCTGAGTTATACCCCCAGCCCTATTTTACTTTGAAACAGGATCTCACTAGGTTGATGAGAGTCTCACTACTTGCTGAGGCCGTCCTCAAACCTCCTATCTTCCTATCTCAGCCTCTAAAGTACTGGGATTACAAGCAATGAGACACCATGCTTAGCTTAGCTTAAAAGGTTCAAGGCATCTTTCCTCCCAACACATCCACTATGGCAAACTCCTGGAGTGCAGCCTCTTGACATAATCACATCACCTTCACCCCTGTGGTCGGAAGAGCTAGAGAGTCCATCTCAAACATCCTCTTCACTACATCCTACACAAACAACTCTTCACAGTCATCCCTCAGTAGCCATGGAGGATTGGCCCCAGGACTACCCACAGATACCTAGATCTGTGGGTGCTCAAGTTCCATATAGGGAATGGTGGAATAATCTGGGCATGGTGGTGCACACCTGTAATTCCAGTACTTGGGAAACTTAGACATATGGATTGCAGATTCAAGGACAGCCTCAGCAACTTAGTGACACCCTGTTTCCAAAAAAGAAATAAAATAGGGCTGAGAGTGTATCTCAGAGGTAGAATGCTTTGAGATACACTGCCAGCCCTATTTTATCTTTAGTTTTCAAACAGAGTCTCCCTAAATTGCTGGGGCTGGCCTTGAACCTGTGATTCTCCTGTCTCAGCCTTCCAGTACTGGGATTACAGGCATAGTCCATTGCACCTGACTTATTATCTTCTTCCTTAAGGTTTCCAGTTAAAACTTTCCCTCTAAAGTCCTATTATAAACCAAGAGTGGTGGCTAGTACTAGGATTGGCTAGTGGTGGCTAGTACTAGGATTATAATCCTAGTACTTGAGAGGCTAAGACAGGAGATCCCAGGTTCACAGTCAGCCTCAGCAAGTTAGTGAAGCCCTACAAAACTTAGTAAGACCCTGTTTCAAAATAAAAGAATAAAATAGGGATGGGGATGTAGCTCGGAGGTAGAATGCCCCTGGGCTCCATCCCCAGTACCACAAGAAAAAAAAATATAAAATCCTATTATACTTGCATTTGTGGGCTTAACACTACTTGAGTATGATGTAATATTCTTTTATTATCCTAATGGATTCAATTTGCCAAAGTTTCATTTAAGATTTTGGAATTTCTGTTCATAAATGAAATTGACCCATATGTCCTTTTATTTTGGTACAGGCTTCGTATATGTCATGTAGCAGGGTAGAAACTTGTATACTATGACTCAGATATGCAAAAGAGTAACAAAAGACATCCTATCTTAGACTCGAGCCTCTATTTCTATTGATAACAGGAAGAAATTGTTTACTTATATTTATGTCCCTAGGACTGCTATTTTCTCCCTCTCATAAGAACAGAAGGCCACACTGTTCAGTGGCCTCCTCTCAGAAGGCCCACTGTTAACATATACCAAGAGAAGACTGGCTCCACCTTAGCTTTTTGGGTATCTTTTCTTTTTTCTTTTTGAGATAGGGTCTCAATATGTTGTTACCCAGGCTGGCTTTGAACTTCTGGGCTCAAGCAATCCTCTAGCCTCAGCTGTCCAAGTGACTGGGACTATAGGTACATGCCACCATGCCCAGTTTGGGGTGTCATTCTGATGCTCACTAATGAGATTTCATCAACCCTACATTCTTTACTGTCCTCTGTAACCCAAGGCTTCCTCCAGCCAGGTGACTCCTCTTGGCATCATCTGACCCCTGAGGGATCCAAGAAACTCTTGACTGCTTTCTCTCCAACATGGCATAGGGGTAGGGTTCTAGGAGGCTACACTCAGACCTCTCCTCAGCCATTGCTACCGCATACTGAACTAAGCACCAAACTCAATACAGAATTATTCCAAGGGACTTGTATTCCACCTCACCCCCGAAAGCAACTGGGCAGCAGTCATGTTTCCCAATTCTATTTTCCCAAGTCACTTGTTCTTTTCCTTTCACTCTTCTTCTCCCACATTATCTAAAGAACTTTCTACTCCCAGCTCCTGTCTCTCAGGAACTTCCTTTACCAAATGCCCTTTTCCTTCCTAGCTGACATTTGCCCTTTCCTACTTTGAATCAGTAATAAAGGCAGGCAAAGAGTGATAGGGAAATCATCTAAATTATGGAGGTATTTTCCAAAAACACTTTAGCTTACTTGTTATTGGCTGCTCACTGGACAATAGGCCAATTAAATTTAGAGACAAGGTGTAGAGGCAAAGAAGGTGACTTTATTTGAAAGCTGGCTCAAAGAAAAGAAGGATGACTCTGTTCCAAAGTCCATCTTTCTGAGAAACTGGTTAGGAATGGTTTATATAGATAGCTGATGGATGTTACCAAGACAGGTGGGTGCCTCCCCACAGAGGGGGGTCCAGATGATTCATATTTGATCCTAATCACCAAGTTATGAGATAGTTTTCAGTTCTGCCATTCTCAGGAGCACAGTCAGCTTGGGCTGTACTTGCCTCTGATTAGTTTGCCCATATGCAGTTCCTAACATATAATATGTCATATTGGGTAGCTGCCCTGAGGTCCTCTTGCTAATGGCCAAACTCAATGTAAAGAAAGAAAACATTCTTCACCTTTGTGGAAGACAAAGATTAGGGTATCAGGCACGAGATTTAGTCCCAATGCTCAGCTTCATACTTACATTTAAATCTAAGACATTTATTGTTCTTTTGCCTTTGCTAAGTCAAGGACCCACTCACACATAATACTCTTCCATTATACTGATGGGAAAGCATGCTGCTTATTCCCTCCAAGTGCTTTAATCAGCTTCCTGAAAGCTATGCTAAAAACTATTACATAGAATAGCCATGGCCTTGATGGATGCCTTGCTTATTTCTAATTCTCACAACAACCTAGTGAAGTACACAATTTCATTGGCATTTTATAGGAAAGGAAATTAAGGCACAGAAAGTGGTTGTATTCAGATATAGTCTAAGTTGCTGTAACAAAGGGATATCATAGTACAGTGACTCAAGCAGGTGCAGACTTATTCCTCTCTCACGAAGTGCAACAGAGGCAGGCAGAAGACTCAGGGGGCAGGTGGTTCCACCTTACACGGTTATCCAGAGACACAGCACCTTCTGTCCGGTCACTCCAGCATCTTCTAAGGTGTTGTCCTCATCTACATGTATCTGACTCAAAACCACTATACATCTGTGTCACAGCCAGTGGGAAGGGAGAAATGAGAGGATGAAAGACAGGCAGTTTTTTTTTTAAAGAAAATTACAAAATACTTTGGATCATATCATATTGTCCATGTACCACAACTAACTGCAAGGGAGGCTGAAAAATATAACTTGTATCTTCAGGGTCAAGGTAAGATTAGAGTTGGATGGTACAGTGGTGATTCTATTATTAAAAGAAGAAGGGAACCATAGATATGGAGGATCATTTAGACATCTCTGCAACCAAGTCCCACCTGATGCCCTCCCTTTTATGCTAAGCAGTATGCCCAAAGGAAAAACTACAGTTTGTATTTCCCTTGTAGCTTGAGATGGCCAATTAGACATAAGCAGAAGTCACTGAGTAGGGCTTCCTGGAAAGCTCTGGTTGTCCTTTATCCTTCTTGCTGCTTGGAAGGCAGCTGAGGTGGTTAGAACTTCAAAAGCCATTCCAGGTCATGAGTAATGGAGAATCTGGAGGCCATATGTTAAAGATGGTAGGGTACACAGAAAGGAAACTTGGAAACTTTATAATCAAGGAGCTACCACACCAATCCTGAATTACCTAAGGCTGCATTTATTTATTTATTTATTTATTTATTTATTTATTTATTTATTTATTTATTTATTTATTTATTTATACTGGGGATTGAACCCAGGGGCATTCTACCTCCAAGTTATAGCCCCAGCCCTTTTTAATTTTTAATTTTTTTTTTTTTTTGGAAAGAACCAAGTAGAAATCTTGGAAATGGTCCTCAGTTGAGGAAGATCAGTAGTGGACATGGCTGGAAGAAGTAGGGCTCTGGGGGCATAGCGCTGGGGACTATAGATGTGCCTAGTCCTCTCCTTGCTCTCATTCTGCTTCTGACTGAGAAGTGGCTTTTTTCTGCTTTGCACCCTGCTGCCACTGTTTTTGCCTTGGAGCCAGCCAACCATAGACTGAAACATTTTAGCTCAATAAGCCTTTTTTTCACCTAAGTTGTGCTGGTCAGGTATTTTGGTGACAGTTATGAAAAAGTAAAACATAGGTGCACTGATATTTGGGGCACAAATACTTACTACTATTATATCTTCTTTTTTTTTTGCGGTACTAGAGACTGAACTGAGGGGCATTCTACCTCCGAGCTATATCCCCAGCCCTATTTTTTATTCTTTATTTTTTAAACAGGGTCTCACTAAGTTGTGGAGTGCCTCACTAGGTAGTTGAGGCTGGCCGCGATCCCGGATCCTCCGGTCTCAGCCTCCCAAATGCTGGGATTACAAGCGTGCGCCACCACACCGGCTTCTATTATATCTTCTTGTTGGATTGTTGCCTTTCGTATGAAGTGTCCTTCTTTGTCTCTTCTGATTAATTTTGCTTTGAAGTCTTCTTTGTCAGATATGCGAGTAGCTATTCCTGCTTGCTTTTGGCCTCCATGTGCATGAATATCATTATCTGGTCTTGTACTTTCAGTCTGTGTCTATTTTTGTCTGTAAGATGAGTCTCTTGCAAACAACATATAGTTCGCTCTTGTTTTTAATCCATTCTGCCAGTCTATGTGTTCTAATTGGAGACTTGAGACCATTTACATTGTGTTATTATAGAAAGATGTTTATTAATCCTTGCCATTTTGACTTATATCCAATGTTTAATTTGGTCCTATTTCTCATTTACTTGGCTATTCTAATGAGATCTGTCCAATTCGAGTTCCGGAGTTTTTTGTTTGTTTTTGTTTTCTTTCTGTAGGTAGTATTTCTTTCAATATTTTCTGGTTTAGTCATAAATTTGTTTAGTTTATGCTTACCTTGAAAAGCCTCATTTCTCCTTCGATTCTGAAGAATAGCTTTGCTGGATATAGGAATCTTGGTTGGCAGTTATTTTTCTTTTTGCCAAAAGATATATTCTAAGTCCTCTTGGATTTTAGAGTTTGTGCCAAGAAATCTAAAGTACTTTTGATGGGATTATCTCTAAATGTTACCTGATATTTTTCTCTTGAGGCTCTTAAAATTCTATTCTTATTCTGTATGGGAGACATTTTAATTATAACTTGTCATGGACAGGTTCATTTTTTATCTTGTCTATTTGGAATCCTGAATGCCTTCTGTATCTGGACATCCACCTCATTCCCAAGGCTTGGAATTTTTTCTGTTATTCCCTGAAAAGGATATCCTTGCCATTAGCCTATATTTTAGTTCCCTCTTCAATACCAATGATTTTTTAAAATTAATGATTGTTTTTAATATCTAATGTTCTGTGTGTGTGTGTGTGTGTGTGTGTGGTACTGGGAATTGAACTCAGGGGCATTCTACCTCCGAGCTACACCCCTAGCCCTATATTATTTTTTATTTTGAAACAGGGTCTCACTAAGTTGCAGAGGGCCTCACTAAGTAGCAGAGGCTGGCCTTGAACCTGCAATCCTCCTATCTCAGCCTCCCAAGTACTGGGATTACAAGCATGTAAGCGTGCATCACCACACCTGGCCAATTCCAATGATTCTTAAGTTTGGTCTCTTAATGTTGTCTCAGAGTTCTTGTACATTCTGATTAGGGTTATGTAGGGTATTTTTTTTTTCTTTAATACTATCTGAATATTCAAGGCCAGCTACTTTGTCTTATGGCTCTGAGATTTAGTCTTTTACTTGGTCTACTTTGTTGGAGAGACTCCCAACTGAATTTTTTATTTGGTTTATTGTGTATTTCCTCTAAAATCAGAAATAAGACGTAAGTATGTTCATTCTCACCACTCCTATTCAATAAAGTAGTTGAAATTTTACCCAGAGCAATTAGGTAAGAGAAGGAAACGAAAGGGATACGAATAGGAAAGGAAGAAGTCAAATCATCACTATTTTCAGAGGAGATGATCCAATACTTGGAAAATCCAAAAGGCTCCACCAGAAGACTTAGAGCTGATAAATTCAGCAGCATAGCAGAATACAAAATCAGCTACAAAAATCAGTAGCTTTTCTATATGCCTATAATAGATCCACTGACAAATAAAACAGGAAAATAATCTCACTCACAATAACCTTTAAAAATACCTAAGATTAAATCTAACCAAGGCGGTAAAAGACCTCTACAATGAAAATTATAAAATACTGAAGAAAGAAGGGTTGAAGAAGATATTAGAAGATGGGAAAACCTTTCACATTTGTGTGTAGGGAGAGTTTATATTGTTAAATTGGCCATATTACCAAAACCAATATACAGATTCAATGCATTGCCATCAAAATAACACTGACATTCTTCACAAAACTAGCAAAACTAGTCTTAAAATTCATATGGAAAAACAAAAGACCCATAATGGCAAAAGCTTCTCCTCCTCCTCCTCCTCTCCTCCTCCTCCTC
>PVLC010033321.1:0-17602 GCA_004027655.1 Graphiurus murinus | reverse complement strand
TTTTTTTTTTTGCGGTAATGGGGATTGAACTCAAGGGCATTCTACCTCCAAGCTACACCCCCAGCCCTATTTTTTAGTCTTTATTTTGAAACAGGGTCTCACTAAGTTGCAGAGTGCCTCACTAGGTAGCTGAGGTTGGCCGTGAACCGTGAACCCGGATCCTCCGGTCTCAGCCTCCCAAATGCTGGGATTACAAGCACTCGCCCCAGTCCTATTTTTAATTTTTATTTTGAAACTACTTGCTGAGGCTGTCCTTGAACCTGCCATCCTCCTGTCTGAGCCTCCCAAGAGCTAGGATTACAGGCATGTGTCACCACACCCAGCCCCATTATAGGATTCACTCATTCCTAGGGCTTTAACCCAGGGGTGCTCTGCCACTGAGCTACATCCCCTGGTCGTGTGTGTGTGGTACTGGGGATGGAGCCCAGGCAGGGGCTTTCACCTCTGGACTACACCCCTAGTCTTATTTTATTTTTTTATTTGGAAAAAGGACCTCACTAAATTGTTGAGGCTGGCTTCCAACCTGCAATCCTCTTGTCTCAGCCTCCCAAAGTACTGGGATTACAAGAGTGTGCCACCATGCCGTTTCCTATTTTATTTTTATTTGGAAACAGGGTCTCACTGGGTTGATGAGAGTCTCATTACTTGCTGAGACTATCCTCAAACTTGCAATTCTCCTATCTCAGCCTCCCAAGTACTGGGATTACAGGCATGTGCCACCATGCACAGCTTATTTTTTTTTTTAAATTTTGAGGTTCTAGGGGCTGAATCCAGGGACATTCTTTGAACTACAGCCCTAGCCCTAGTTTATTTTTTATTTGGAAACAAAATCCTTGCAAAGTTGCTGAGAGCCCCCCTAAATTGCTGAGGCTGGTTTTGAACCTGCAATCCTCCTGTCTCAGCCTCCCAAGTACTGGGATTACACACATTCATCAGCATGCCCATCAAAATACAATTTATTGATGACAGAGTTTTCTGGCATCCCCTTAAATTTTGTCGCTGCAGCAAGTGCCTGCATTACTTCAATCACCCCTGTCCTGTTCTGGCTGGGCACAGAGAAGATGGTAAGCGTCATTCTATCCTTATTACTTATATTATCTTCTTAATACTATGTAAAGCCTCCCTCTGGCCGGCTTGGATCCACCGGTTCCTTTTCATTGGGCTCTTTGGCCAAAGTTACAACTCTGGAGACCAGCTCTAAGTTTGTGGTCTAGCACCTGGGGCTCCAAGGTGGCTTACATAAAATGAAATTGAAATGCTAGAACCTTCTTGGAAACTTGAAGAAGGTACCTAAGGGCTCAGGGACCTTGGTAAACCACAGCAGGCTTATCATTTGATCTGCTTGACTTCCGCCCTCCAAATCCCCAAGTCTATGTACAGCTGAGAGGAGATGGAAAATACTAGGTGAGGGCAAGAATTAGGAGTAGCTAAACTGGGTGTGGTGGTTCACGCCTGTAATCCTGTACTTGGGAGGCTGAGACAGCAGAATCCCAGGTTTGTGGCCACCCTCCGCGACTTAGTGAGTCACTGTTTCAAAATAAAAAATAAAACAGGGATGGGGGTATAGCTCAGAAGTAGAACGCCCCTGGGTTCAATCCCCAGTACCACACACGCACAGACACAGGGTTGGGGATGTGGCTCAGGGGCAGAGCGCCCCCTGGGTTCCCTCCCAAGCACCGAAAAAAATTAAAAATAAATAATAAATAGTAGTCACTTAAAGCTCCCAATCCTCCTCAGAATCCTTCCAAAGCTTCCACGTGGAGGATCCGGAGGCGACGGACTGATAGCAACTCTCAGAGCCCTGAGTTCAGCATCCAGGACACACTTCAAAAGGCTGGGGCACAAGCCACGGTCCACGCTTCAAAAGGGTGGGGCACAAACCAGTGGTCTTCAGTTGCCAGTACTAAACATGGCGGCGCCCACAGAAAGCGGTACCCAAATCACGTGACAGGGCGGGGCCGGCGCCCGTTCCAGCTCATTCTGGCGCGCCTACTTTTAGATTGACCAATGAGCCTTAACGTATGGGGGACGCCCACTTTCCTACTCTCCACCAATCGCCTCCCGACATCTCTCTCAAAATCCAATCACCGCTTCTGCTTCTCTTGAATGAAAAGTTAGTTGTCCAGTGAGCGGTTCGACAGTCGGACTCCTGGAGGCAGGAAGCGCAGGGGCTCGAGTCGCAGCGCGCGCCGGGTAGCAGGAGTTGGGCGGCTCTCCTTGTAGCACGCGGAGGCGAACGGAGACCCAGGTAAGCGGTGGTTCCCGGTCGCGGGGCCGCCGTGCGGGGACGTCGGAGTTGCAGGCGAGCGGGTCAGAGGGGACATCGCGAGTTGAGGGGAAGCCGGAGTAAGGGGCACGAGAGAGGGGGGCGGGGCGGCTGGGGCGCTAGGCGAGTGCGGTGGCGGCCGTTGGGAGCCAGGGCGCATGCGCCATCGCCGGGCGGGCTGGTGGCGCGTGGGGCGCCCGGGCCTCTTCCGGGAGGGGGGGTGTCACGGCGGTAACGGGTTCATTCTGACTTGGGGAGAAGTTGCCTTTTCCCCAGACCCCCGAGGCGGCCTGCAATCGTTTGGCAGAGTGGCTCAGGGCACTATGCGGAGATTCGAGGCCGGGATGGGAGGAGTTATAGGGGGGTTCCCAGGGGCCGGTTCCCCTCCCCCACTCTACCTCGTTTCTGTTCCTTATTGGATTCGAGTCCAGAAATTTAGGGCAAAAACAATCTTAACTGGGCATGGTGGCGCATGCCTGTAATCCTAGTACTGGAGAGGCTGAGACAGGAGGATTGTAGGTTCGAGGAACGCCTCAGCAACTTAGCAAGACCCTGTTTCAAAATAAAAGGTGTGCAAGCCGGGTGTGGTGGCGCATGCTTGTAATCCCAGTACTTGAGAGGCTGAGACAGAACGATCGTAGGCTCGCCACCACCCTCAGCTACTTAGTGAGGCCCTCTGCAACTTAGACCTTGTTTTAAAATAAAGAACAAAAAATAGGGCTGGGGGTGTAACTTGGAGGTAGAATGCCCCTGGGTCCAGTCCCCAGTACCGCAAAAAATAAAGGGGCTAGGAGTGTAGGTCGCAGGTAGAGTGTCCCTGGGTTTAATCCCTAGAACTACCAAAAAAACAAAAAACGGTCTTTTGAAAAATAAGAGTCCCCAGTATAGAACCAATTCCAGGGTAAAAAAGCTTACCTAGGGACAAAGGAGGGCAGATGGGTACACGTGGGGGGTCTGGGGTAGTCACTTACCCTGGTGTTGCTTTCCAAGTTCTTGGACTCCTGGGAATTCAGCTCTGGTAGTTATCTCTTCCAGGCTGGTCAGACCCCACCAAATCCTGTCTCCTGACCTGATTTGTTTTAAGGTTTAGATCCTGGCTAGCCACTACTTGAATTTATTATTGCTTTTTTGTGGGGATGGAACTCAGGTCCTTGTATATGCCAAACAGTCCCTCTACCAGAGCTATGTCCCCAGCTCCTCTATCTCTGGTCTGTCTTATTGTAACACAAAACAACTTTAACTTGGTCTCTTCATTTCTTCACATCATCTGAGCCAGGTGTGGTGGCACCGGTTTGTAATCCCAGTACCTGGGAACAGGTTCAGGGACAGCCTCAGCAAGTAGCGAGACTCATCAACCTAGTGAGACCCTGTTTAAATATAAGACTAAAACAGGGCTGGTGGTGTAGATTAGAAGTAGAATACCTCTAAATTCAATCCCCAGTACCAAAAAAAAAAAGTGTCTGACGCACACCTGTAATCCCAGTACTTGGGAGGCTAAGACAGGAGGATCACAGGTTCGAAGTAAGCCATAAAAATAAAATAGGGCGGGGGGTGCAGCAAGTCATATGTTTGTCACCCAAGTTGGAAGCCCAGAGTTAATGACTGGTTCTTCTCCATCCCTTGGACTGCCCTGGAGTGGCTCTGACCTGTTTTTACCCACTCCTCTCCTCTTAGCTCCTCTTAGCCTCAGTTAAATTCCCTTTCTTTGGAGGCTGGTTTTCCCTGCTGTTGTTTTAGGTTTTGTTTGTTTGTTTGTTTTTTGATACTGAGGATTGAACTCAGGGGCATTCTACCTCCGAGCTATACCTCCAGCTCTATTTTTTCTTCTTTATTTTGAAACAGGGTCTCACTAAGTTGCCGAGGGCCTCACTACGTAGCTGAGGCTGGTCGAGAACCCAGATCCTCGGGTCTCAGCCTCCCAAATGCTAGGATTACAAGCGTGCACCACCACACCCAGCTCCTGCTGCTGTTCTTATCCTCCACTCCATCTGGGGAGTAAATTACTCTTGGACACATCCTGATTGAATCACTCAACTCTGAAACCTAATCAGCGAGTCCCTGTTGCTTAGTAAATTAAATACAAGTGCCCCGGGCTTGACCACCTCTTCCAGCTTCAGTGCCTCTCCTCCAGCCAGCCAGTTGACCTCAAGACCCCAAAAGGGTCTGGTGCTTTTTAGACTGATCTTTCTTGGCTCCTGTTTTTTTCCCTAGTGCCTGAGAAATGAACTCTTTGCCAATAAGAATCATCAGGGCTGGCATTGGATTGCTCATTTCTAGAGTCAGATGGATACATGCTCTTCTTTAGGCCTTGGTTCTAGTTCCTTTCATTCTACCACTTTTTGTTTGGTTTTTTTGTTTTTTTTTTTTGGCAGTACTGGGGATTGAACTCAGGGACATTCTACCTTCGAGCTATACTCCCAGCCCTATTTTTTTTATTCTTTATTTTGAAACAGGGTCTCACTAAGTTGCAGAGTGCCTCACTAGGTAGCTGAGGCTGACCTCGAACCCGGATCCTCCGGTCTCAGCCTCCCAAATGCTGGGATTACAAGCGTGTGCCACCACACCTGGCTTTGTTTTGTTTTGTTTTTGGTACTGGGGATTGAACCTAGGGGCATTCTACCTCTGAGCTATACCCCCAGCCCTATTTTTTCTTCTTTATTTTGAAACAGGGTCTCACTAAGTTGCAGAGGGCCTCACTAAGTAGCTGAGGCTGGCTGCGAACCTCTGGTCTCAGCCTCCCAAGTACTGGGATTACAAGTGTGTGCCACCACGCCAGGCTCCACCATTGTTCTTGAGTGCTTATTTGTTCTGTTCAAGACATTGGAGGGGTGGTTTTTGCTCTTTTTTTGTGGTACTGGGGATTCAACCCAGGGACATTCTACTTCTGAGCTACACCCCCAGCCCTTTTTATTTTTATTTTGAAACAAGGTCTCACTAGGTTGATAAGAGTCTTAGGCTATTCTCGTACCTGTTTTCCTCCTGTCTCAGCCTCTGAAGTGCTGGGATTACAAGAGTGCATCACCACACCTGGCTCAGAGGGGTGGTTTTTAAGTTGGGGTTGTAAGGAAATGTACTTCACTGGGACTCAGAAGAAGTGTGGGTGGGGGGTTATGGTCATGACCATTCGAGGCAGCAGGAGCTGCAAGTGTGAAGGTGTGTGTTGGAGCTGCAGTAAGGCCAGTGATGTGTGAGAGAGGAGGTGTGAGTGTAGAGGGTCAGGTGTGAAGGGCCTGCTGGCCTGTGATGGGGACTTGAGTTTTGTTCTGATCACAGTGAGAGCCAGGGAGTGTTTTGAGCAGAGCAGTGGCATGCCAGGTCCGACTTAGCTTCAATAGGCTCCCTTTGGTAGCTGTGGGAAATGGGACATGATAATAGGGAGCTGCTGAGGAGGCTGTTGCTTAATCTAGGAATGAGATGATGGCAAGCTAGGCATGGTGGTGCAGGCCTGTAATCCCAGTACTTGGGAGGCTGGGACAGGAGGATCATAGGTTCGAGGCCAGCCTCAGCAAGATTCTGAGCAACCTCGTGAGACCCTGTTTCAAAACAAAAAATAAAATGGACAAGGGGTATAGTTTGGAGGTAGAATGCCCCTGAGCTCAGTCCCCAGTACCAACAACAAAACCTAGGGCTGAAAAGTCAGAGAGAGTAAGTAATAAGAGGGTCAGAAGTGGCCTAGCGCCTTCCCCATCAGTGCTGTAGGAAGAGGAAGTGCTCTAGCCCTCACCTGCAGGCAGCGCTGGGCGGGACCTTCCTGATCAGGTCCTTTGCACTTGTGCATGTGGTGCTGAATAAGTGGAAGAGCTGTGTGAGGTTTGTCTTAATTCCATTTACCTTCTCAGCTCTTTTTTTTTATTGACTCATACCCAGTGGGAGGGCTTTTCATGAAAACACTTAATTCCCCTGAGTAGACCACAAATAGCTGAAGAAAGCAGGGCTGGGCAGACACTACTTGCTTCCTTGCAGACTGGGTTCTCAGCAGCCACACCTGCAGGTCTCTCGGGTCCCTGGGGAGCAGTGGGGAGGGGACTCCTTTGGTGGTCCCAGGAGGTTCATTAGGACTGAGACTCGATTGTCAAGGAGGACATTGTGCCTTGTGGAGAGTGGGGGGCCTTGAAGACTTGGGGAGGGGCTCCATGAGTCTTAGCAAAGTGTGTGGTGAGGTGGGGGGCAGGCCGGAGGGCTTTCGTGTGAATTGGGAGTTCCCCTAGAGCCAGGGAATCCTTGAAGGTGGAGAGTGTGGGATGGGCTCCTGTGGGCATGGAGAAGGCGGGTGGCTTGGAGGAGGGCTGCGGGGATGGGGGACGATGGGCTGGAGCAGGGAGGTGTGGCAATGTGGAGCTGGTGCCCCTGCTGAGGCCGAGAGGGATCAGGGTGATGTCTTGGCATACCTCCATCAGCTCTTCCTTCTCACTGGGCTTGCTCCCTGCACAGTGCTTTTCTGTGCCTGTGTCAGTAGCCCATGGTGCCATTTCCCTAGTTGGGTGGGTTTTCCTGCCCTCACCTGTACTTCCCCTGGCCTTCCCCCCCCCTTCTATTCTCAGTACCATGGCAGAACAGGATGTGGAGAATGAGCTCTTGGATTATGAGGAAGATGAAGAGCCCCAGGCTCCTCCAGAGAGCACCCCGGCTCCCCCCAAGAAAGATGTCAAGGGGTCCTACGTCTCCATTCACAGCTCTGGCTTTCGGGACTTTCTGCTGAAGCCAGAACTCCTGAGGGCCATAGTGGACTGTGGCTTTGAGCATCCATCAGAAGGTATGCCTACTGTTGATGTCCCCTGCCTGGGTCCTCTCCCCAGCCTAGCTGTGTGCCCTGGGTTGGGGCTTTCCCAGCAGCTCAGCTGCACACTTGTGCTAGGAGACAAGCACGTGTCCGGTGGGACCTGACCTCCGACTGCCTTCTCTGGGGGCCCCTCAGCCACCTGGTGAGGAGCCTGTGGAGAGGGAGCGTCGGCTTCTGGCCACTCACATGCTCTTTTCCCCTCAGTCCAGCACGAGTGCATTCCCCAGGCCATCCTGGGCATGGACGTCCTGTGCCAGGCCAAGTCTGGGATGGGCAAGACAGCAGTGTTTGTGCTGGCCACTCTGCAGCAGATCGAGCCTGTCAATGGACAGGTGAGTGCACCTCCTCCCTCTGCCCAAGCTCAGAGCCACAGATCCCTTTGGTAAAAGTATCTGCTCCTGTATTCTTTCTGTGGACTTACAAAATTTTAAGTTAAGTTGTAACAGAATCAGAACCAAAAGTGTCCACAGTTTACCACCCAGAGACAATGCTGTCATTTTGGGGTGTTCTTTCCTCGGTAGTACCTACTTAAGAAGGTAGGAGTGCGCTGACTGGTTGTCCCTGCTGATAGGCCATGGCTGTCTTCTCCTGTTGTCAGCTCATATTTCACTATCTTAGGATAATTTACGTGAATTATGGGGTTTTGCTCTTTAAAGAGTCACATTGGGCCAGGTGTGGTGGCGCATGCTTGTAATCCCAGTACTTGGGAGGCTGAGACTGGAGGATCCGGGTTTGTGGCCAGCCTCAGCTACTAAGTGAGGCCCTCCGCAACTTAGTGAGACCCTGTTTCAAAATAAAGAATAAGTAATAGGACTGGGGGGTGTAGCTCAGAGGTAAAGTGCTCTTGGGTTCAATCCCCAGTAGCGGAAAAAAAAAAAAAGTGATGCTGGGCCGGCCATGGTGGTACATACCTGTAATCCCAATACTTGGGAGGCTGAGACAGGAGGATCATGGGTTCGAAGCCAGCCTTGGCAATTTTCGAGGCTCTCAGCAACCTAGTGAGACCCTGTTTCCAAATAAGTAATACAATTAGGCTAGGGGTGTAATTTAGTCAGGCCTTCTGCATCTTAGATGTTTTTCAAAATTAATAAAATAGGGCTGCAGGTGTAGCTCAGGTAAAATGCCCCTGCGTTCAATCTCCAGTACCACCCGGGGGGGGGGGGGGCAGGGGAGCACGTGAAAAGCCGGGCGTGGTGGTGCCTGCTTGTAATCTCAGTACTTGGGAGGCTGAGATAGGAGGATCAGAGGTTCGAGGACAGCCTCAGCAAGTAGTGAGACTCTCACCAACCTAGTGAGATCCTGTTTCCAATTAAGAAATAAAATCGGGCTGGGGGTGTAGCTCGAAGGTAGAATGCCTCTGGAGTCAATCCCCATTACCACACACACACACACAAAAAGGCTGGTATAGCCGGGCGTGGTGGCGCATGCTTGTAATCCCAGCATTTGGGAGGCTGAGACCGGAGGATCCGGGTTCGCGGCCAGCCTCAGCTACCTAGTGAGGCACTCCGCAACTTAGTGAGACCTCGTTTCAAAATAAAGAATAAAAAATAGGGCTGGGGGTATAGCTCGGAGGTAGAACACCCCTGAGTTCAATCCCCAGTACTGAGGAAAAAAAAAAAAGGCTGGTGTAGTGGAAATAGGGCTCAGGGTGTAGCTCAAAAGTAGAATGCTCCTGGGTTCAATCCCCAGTACCACAAAAATAAATAAGAAGAGCTGGAGGTGTAGCTCAGAGGTAGAACACCCCTAGTTTCAATTCCCAGTGTCACAAAAGAAGGGGAAAAAGGGCTGGACCAAGTGGTGTGTGCATGGATGAGTGTATGTATCACTTTGAATCTATGATGTAGACTTACACCAACACAAGTATAAGAGGGAGCCAGGCGTGGTGGTGCACACTTGTAATCCCAGCATTCGGGAGGCTGAGCCTCGAGGATCCAGGTTCGCGACCAGCCTCAGCTACCTAGTGAGGCACTCCGCAACTTAGTGAGACTCGGTTTCAAAATAAAGAATAAAAAATAGGGCTTGGGGGTGTAGCTTGGAGGTAGAATGCTCCTGAGTTCAATCCCCAGTACCACAAAAAAAAAAAAAAGGATAAGAGGGAGTTGTTGGGGATGTAGCTCCGTGGTAGAGGGTCCCTGGGTTCAGTTCCCAGTGCCACACACACGTCATGCTGGGGTCTTGGGCACCAGACAGGTGTGATGGGTGTGGACTGCCCTGGGAAGAGCTGCAGCGGTGTGGGCACTGGAGGAGGAGGATTTAGGCCATCGCCCTCAAGGATCCTCTCCGCCCTATAGGTGACAGTCCTGGTCATGTGCCACACAAGGGAGCTGGCCTTCCAGATCAGCAAGGAGTACGAGCGCTTCTCCAAGTACATGCCCAGTGTCAAGGTGAGCCCCTGGGCAGCTGGGTCTGTGCCTGTGGTCCCCAGCCTCGCTGGTCCTGCCAGCATTTACCAAACTTGGCTGCGGCGTCACCTCTGAGGTTTGCGGTGGTTTATGCTCCTTAAAAGCCTAATGAATTATGCATGGCCCTAGGGGCCTGTACCCGTCTACCCTTGGGCTGCCTTTCCTGGCACCCAACTCTCAGGCCTCTCCTGGGTGTTGAGGGACTGGTACCGGGGCTGGGGCGTTGGACTCCCATGGGGCTGCTGAGGCTGTGCTGTCCACTGTGGACAGGGCGTTGGCCCGAGTGCAGCCTCCTCTCCGTGCACACAGGTGTCTGTGTTCTTCGGGGGCCTCTCCATCAAGAAAGATGAAGAAGTGTTGAAGAAGAACTGCCCCCACGTTGTGGTGGGGACACCAGGCCGGATCCTTGCCCTCGTGCGGAACAGGAGCCTCAACCTGAAGAACGTGAAGCACTTTGTGCTGGACGAGTGTGACAAGATGCTGGAGCAGCTGGGTGAGCATCCCTGCCAGGCCCGGGGCTGCCTGGGGCCCGTCCACCACACCAGTGCACCCCAGACCCTAGACAGTTTACAGGGTCCCTGACACAGCGGGCTGATGGCTCCCCAGAGTGGGGCCCTGGGTGGCCGGAACATAGGTCTCCTAGAGATGGCTTTAGGGAGGTTGTGGCGTCTGCAGAGTGCTGCCTGGAGCCTGAGCCCCGGCTCTCCCTGGGCAGCAGGCGCACGCCTGCGGCCCCATAGCAAGGTGGCTCCTGCATCTCGCGGGTTTGTTCTGGGTTCCACCTGCCCGCAGTGAGCCCCTCAAGGGCTGGTGGGACATGGGCTTATGTCCTGGGAAGTAGCTACAGCTCTCACCCCAGTGGCTATCTCTGCCTCAGGCTCCCCTCCCCGAAGCGCGGCTCAAGGCGCACTGGCACGGCTGCCGGCTGCTCCGTTCTGGCAGCGTGTAAGTGGACGGCAGCTCCTCCCGCCTGCGCTCGCCCGCTTGCCGAGTCCAGCCCCTCAGGCACTCGGGCCTCGCCCCTCCTGCCACCCCCTTGGCTCCCTGACACGGGTGGGGAGGGGCTGGGTCTCTTAGGTGGGGTCGTGGTCCTATAGCAGCTGACGCCCCTGCTTCTTGCCCTCCCCACCCAGACATGCGGCGGGATGTGCAGGAGATCTTCCGCCTGACACCCCACGAGAAGCAGTGCATGATGTTCAGTGCCACCCTGAGCAAGGAGATACGGCCCGTCTGCAGGAAGTTCATGCAGGATGTGAGTAGAGTGGCGCCCGGCCTGCCCGCGGTGGCCGAGACCTCAGCGCAGCAGCTTCTGCCCTGCCCAGGGCCGGGGCCCGCTCCACGACACCCACGGCGCTCTCGTGGTGCAGAGGACGCGGGGAGGCCGGCCGAGGCTCCTTCCTCCCCCGTTCTGTATATCGGGGAGCCCAGCATGGCGCACGCCTGAGCCGGATGAGAGCTCACGTCCAGCCTTTGGTAGAGAGTTGTTTCTGTCTGAGGTTGGGTATGGCAGGCCTTCTGGGAAGCGTCGCTGCGCAGGAGCTGTTCCCTGGAAGGTCCCGGGCAGGCAAGATGTCCAGAAGTGAGCCCCGCCTGCCCCTCCTGCTTCCCTCCCCACACAGCCCATGGAGGTGTTTGTGGACGACGAAACCAAGCTCACGCTGCACGGGCTGCAGCAGTACTACGTCAAGCTCAAGGACAGCGAGAAGAACCGCAAGCTCTTTGACCTCCTGGATGTGCTGGAGTTCAACCAGGTGATGTCCCTTGCCGCCACTACCACACAGTCCTGGGTCTGGCCCCCCAGGCTGGGCACAGCCGCCTGACTGCCGCCTCTCCTCCAGGTGGTGATCTTCGTCAAGTCGGTGCAGCGCTGCATGGCCCTGGCCCAGCTCCTGGTGGAGCAGAACTTCCCAGCCATCGCCATCCACCGGGGCATGGCCCAGGAGGAGCGGTGAGTGCCTGCCGCCCGCCGTGTGGCCCGAGGGAGCATCGCCGGGAACTGAGTCTGACAGCCTGCGCTTGTTTCTCCTGCACCCAGCCTGTCGCGCTACCAGCAGTTCAAGGATTTCCAGCGGCGGATCCTGGTGGCCACCAATCTGTTTGGCCGAGGAATGGACATTGAACGTGTCAACATTGTCTTCAACTATGACATGCCTGAGGACTCGGACACCTACCTCCACCGGGTGAGTGGCCACATGGAGATGTCACCTCCCGAATGGCCCCTCTTGGGAAGCCTTGCTTATCCTCAAATACCGAGAGTGCACCTGGGCCTGACTCCCCCCCCATCTCCCTGCAGGTGGCTCGTGCAGGTCGCTTTGGCACCAAGGGCCTGGCCATCACTTTTGTGTCAGACGAGAATGATGCAAAGATCCTCAACGATGTCCAGGACCGATTTGAAGTGAATGTGGCCGAGCTTCCAGAAGAAATCGACATCTCCACATACAGTAAGTGCTGCTCGGGGCGGGGCGGGGCGGGGTGGGGCTCAGGGCCCAGGACCCCACTCACCAGCTCCTGTTTGTCTTTGCAGTTGAGCAGAGCCGATAACCGCACGCCTTGGAAACCTCGGAGACCACAGCCTCCCTGCTTCCCAGGCTGTCCACGTCTTCTAGGCACCAGACGGGCATCTCTTTTTATTGTTTAAAAGCTGTAGATGTGTGTAAGAATAAATTTTTATTACGGAAGCCTGGCTCCCACCCCCATCTGTTTCTCGGTCATCTACCACACCAGGCCAGTGAATCCCTCTGCCAGCAAGCAATGCCACCGTCTGTATCAGTATATTTAATTTTAAGTGCCAACATTAAAAGCTTTACACAAATAAAAATTATTACACAACATTTACAACCTTCAGTGAGACCCCTGTGCCCTTGAAGCGGGGCAGGCAGGCCTCTGTACCGTGAGCCTCAGCCAGGTTCCTGGCTTCTGAAGTCAGTCTTAGCTTAAGAGGGAAGTTGAGCCCCACAGGCTGATTTCCTTTGGTGGCAGACAGCCAAGGGCCAAGGACAAGGCCTTGGGTGGGCTTCTGTCCGTGCAACAGTGGTGGGGCAAAGAGATGGCAGGAAACAGGGCCGGTGGCTCCACACTGTCGTGGAGTTCTGCAGGCTGCAGCTGCTGTATGCACCCTTCACAATGCATGTGGGGCCCAAGGCAAGAGGACAGGGAGCAGCCAGAGAGGAGAGGGCATCTTCATGGCTTGGGGGGCCTTGTCACATCCCAGATTCTGAGGGCCTGAGAGCCTAGAGAGAGGAGAGAGTGAGGGCCAGCACCTTCCTTCCCAGCGGGCGACCCACCCCCGGCACGGCACAGCCCCTTACCCGCGTTTGCTGGTGGCTGGTGCCCGTTGAGGAAGTAGCGAACTCTGAGTACTTGTTCCCAGCAACCATGCAGGCCCACTTCCGGTACTCCTCCCTCACCTGTGAGCCCCGGATGCCAGGTCAGCAGGGGCAGAGCACAGGGCCCCAAGGCCCCGCCTGCCCGCAGCCCCCCCTCCCTCGCCATGCACCTTCTTGTTGAGCAGGCAGAGCAGCACGTAGAGGAAGAGGCCCTGCAGGCAGTTGAGGATGGTGAAGGTGTAGGACAGGACCCAGCTTTCTGGCTCAAAGAGGAACAGGCCAAAGACCCAGGTGCAGCCCAACACAAAAAGCTGGGCAATGGCGGTGATGGTCAGCACCCTGCGGGAGCAGGAACGCACACTGCTGGGGCCATGAGTCTCCAAACCCACCTCTCACGGGCTTCCACCGGGGTCTGTCCCTCTCCCCCCCTCCTGATCCGCCCGTCACCTGGCCTTTCTTAGTTTTTTCATGTCTGGGTTAATTTCAGAGAACTTCTGAGTGAGCTTCCAGACAGTAGTCACGAAAATGGTGGCGTTGCACTGGGTAAGGACAGATTGTAGATTAGAGGGTGGGGAACAGATGCTCTGTGGGGACCTAGGAGGGGCCTTGCCCCTCAGACTTCACGAAAGGGCGTGGACCCTTACCAAGATGATGAAGGCCAGGGGTCCCAGGAAGCTCCAGAGGAAGCCACGGTCCTCGTCCAACCAACAGCTGAGAGAGTGGGGAAGGGGTCCCATCAGCGTCCCGCAGGGAGCGGCGAGCCTGGTGGCTGGCTCTCGCCGTCCCCCCTCCACGCCCCACTCACTAGGTGGTGCGGCCGTAGCCCTCGCTGTTGATGGCTGCCGAGATAGCCACGATGAGCAAAGGCACGCCATAGCCGATCAGGCAGAGCCAGCGCGTGCTCAGGCCCTGACCCTGGAACACACGCACCACCAGGAAGTAGAGTTCCAGGCCCTCCAGGCTCATCCAGCAGAAGGCAGCCAGGAAGAAGTAGTGCAGCAGCCCGGCCACCAGGCGGCAGCGCGGCCCCACCTGTGGGCGCAGCGGCGGGGCGATGTCAGCGCAGTCTAATCCAGAGCCCTGGGCAGGGTGGGATGGGCCAGCCTCTTCTGGTCCCTTTGGGGGCGGGGCCAGGATGGGGAGTGGGGCCAGCTCGCCCAAACCTCTGCGAAGTGGGCCGGATGGAACCAGCCCAGGGGGAGGGGGGGCATGGGGTGGAGCAGCCTGTCAGTCCCCTTGGAGTGGGCGGGGTCAGGACAGGGAAGGAGTGGGGCCAGGCCCTTCTAAGGCTCTCCAAATATAGCCTGCACCTCTCAGGAAGACCCCTACCGTGGGGGGCGGAGCCAGATGTCTCCCAATTGGGCCCACCTCCCCAACTGAACCCCAGTAGTGGGCGGGCGCTGAGGTAGGGGTGGGGCACCTTACCTGGCCGCCCTCATTCTCGATGCCTGCCAAGAAGATGGCAGAGCCCAAGAAAAGGCAGATGCAGAGGTGCAGGTGCACCGTGGTGCGAGAGCTCTGGATGGGCCGCACGAACAGGAAGGTGAGGATGCACAGCAGCAGGCAGATCAGCGACAGGGACAAGCCCACCTTGGTGATCAAGGCCAACTTGGGGTCCTGGGAGCAAGATAGAGTGGGCAGAGCGCTGTCAGCCCCAGAGCCACCTGCTGCTCTTCCTGAGGCCTCTACAACTGATCCTGTGCTTGGCACTTTGGTAGTTGCTGGACGTCAGTCTCTGCTCTGTCTGGCTAATGCCAGTTAGCCGTGTGGCTCAGCTAATCTGTGGCTCCCATGGCCACGCAAAGTGTAAATGTTCTACAGGGGGACTTTTTAATAAGATGTGGTCTTGCTAAGCTGCCCAGGATGGCCTTGAGCTTGCGATCCTCCTGCCTCAGCATCCCAAGTACCTGGGGTTACAGGTGTGCATCTCTGCACCTGGCCACCTGTGGCCTTCGAGGGTGGCGGGCTGCTCACCTCCACGTGGTATTGGGCCATGAGGATGGCAAAGCTGCTCAGGTGGTTGCATTGGCAGGTGGTGCTGCCATTGTGGCTGCCCAGCTTTTGGCAGCCCGTAGTGGCCCAGTGCCCGCTGCCATTGCTGTCACCCTTCCAGAAGGCACAGATGAGCTCCTCCCGTGTCCCAGGCGTCTCCAGCTGTAAGCAGATGGAGGTGGTCAGAGAGGTTGGCCTGGAGCCCACTCGGGTCCAGGGCTTGGGCTAAGACCACGGAAGGCTGCTTTTCACTGGATAAGTATTTCCTGAGCACCGTGTGTGTGCACCAGGCTTGGGGACTCCGCAGAGAAGAAGGCAGACACAAGTCCTCATCTTGGACTGGCATGAGAGAGAGGAGGACAGATAACTAATTATGAACCTAGTAAGTAATCGAGGTAGTATACTAGAAGGCAGGAAATGCTGTGGAAAAAATAAAAGAAGCAATATAGTCAATAAGTGGGAAAGGAGCTGGGTATGGTGGCATACACTTGTAATTCCAGTACTTGAGACAGGAGGATCACAGGTTCGAGGACAGCCTCAGTAAGTAGTGAGGCTCTCGTCAACCTAGTGAGATCCTGTTTCAAAATAAAAATTAAAAATAGGAGCCAGGCGTGGTGGTGCATGCTTGTAATTCCAGTACTTGGGAGGCTAAGACCCAAGGATCCAGGTTCATGATCAGCCTCAACTACTTAGTGAGGCCCTCCGCAATTTTTTTTTTTTTTTTTTTTTTTTTTTTTTTTTTGCGGTACTGGGGATTGAACTCAGGGGCATTCTACCTCCGAGCTACACCCCCAGCCCTATTTTTTATTATTTATTTTGAGACCAAATCTCACTAAGTTGCGGAGTGCCTCACTAGGTAGCTGAGGCTGGCCTCGAACCCGGATCCTCCGGTCTCAGCCTCCCGAATGCTGGGATTACAAGCGTGCGCCACCACACCCGGCTGGCCCTCCGCAATTTAGTGAGACCCTATTTCAAAATAAAGAAAAAAAAATAGAACTGGGGGTGTAACTCGGAGGTAGAATACCCCTGGGTTCAATCCCCAATACCACACACAAAAAAAGCAGGAAATGGTACAAGATTTTTTGTGTGTGCATGTGTCTAGTACTGGGGATTAGACCTGGGGGTGCTGCTCTACCACTGGGCTACTCCCCCAGCCCTTTATGGTGATGATGATGGTGATGGGGATTGAACCCAGCAGTATTCTACCTCCAAGCTACACCCCCACTCCTATTTTATTTATTTTGTTTGTTTTTATGGTACTGGAGATGGAACCTAGGGGCCTTTTACCTCCAGGCTACACACCCAGATCTATTTTATATTTTATTTGGAAACAGGGTCTCACTAAGTTTCTGAGAGCCACACTAAGTTGCTGAGGCTGGCTTCGAACCTGTGATCCTCCTGTTTCAGCCTCCTAAGTACTGGGATTACAAGCATGTACCACCACACCTGGTTTATTTTTTATTTGGAAACAAGGTTTGGCTAAGTTGTTGACAGCTTCACTAAATCGCTGAGGCTGGCCTCAAACCTGTGATCCTTTCTCTGCCTCCCAAGTACTGGGATTAAAGGCATGTGCCACACACAGCTTCTTTTTTAACTTTTATTTTGAAACTGGGTCTTGCTAAATTGCTGAGGCTGGCCTTGAACCTGTGACCCTCCTGTCTCAACCTTTCAAGTACTGGGATTACAGAAATGCACCACTACCCCTGGCTTTTTTTCTTTCTTCTTTTTTTATTTCTGCTGTGCTGGGGATGGAACTCTCGTCCTGGTGCATGCTAGGCAAGGGCTCTACCAGTGAGCTCCACCCCCAGCTCTTATTATTTATTATTTTGAACCAGGGTATTGTTAAATTGCTGAGACCAGTCTTGAACCTGCAATCCTCCTGTCTCAGCCTTTCAAGTAGTAGTGAGGTTACAAGTGTGTGCCACTGCACCCTGCTCACAAGTTCAAGTTGTAAATTTTTTTCTTTTTTTGGTGGTACTAGGGATTGAACCCAGGGGAATTATACCTCTAAACTACACCCCCAACCCTTTTTATTTTTTGTTTTGAAACAAGGTCTCACTAGGTTGTTGAGGTAGTCCTTAAGCCTGCAGTCCTCCTATCTCAGCCTCCCAAGTACTGGGATTACAAGCATGCGCCACCATGTCTGGCTCATGGGTGGTAATTTTTAATGAGGAAGGAGGGAGCCGGGCACAGTGGCATCTGTAATCCTAGTAATTGAGAGGCTGAGCAGGTGGATTGTAGGCTCGAGGACAGTCTCAGCAAGTTAGCAAGACCTTGTTTCCAAATAAAAAATAAAAAGGCCTGGGGTTAAGCCGGGCGTGGTGGCGCACGCTTGTAATCCCAGCATTCGGGAGGCTAAGACCGGAGGATCCGGGTTCGAGACCAGCCTCAGCTACCTAGTGAGGCACTCTGCAACTTAGCGAGACCCGGTTTAAAAATAAAGAATAAAAAATAGGGCTGGGGGTGTAGCTCGGAGGTAGAATGCCCCTGGGTTCAATCCCCAGTACCGAAAAAAAAAAAAAAAAAATAGACCTGGGGTTTAGCTCAGAGGGTAGAGTGCCCCTAGTACCACAGATATTTATGTAATTTCCCAAGTACACACACACACACACACACACACGGAGGGTGAGGAAGGCCTAATCAGAAGCAATCCTTGAACAAAACTGAAAACAGAAGACTGAGTTACACGGAAGAAGAGTGTCCCAGGCAGCGGGGTGAGCAAGCGCAAAGGCCCCGAGGTATGTGTGAGGAAGGAGGAAGCAGGAGGAGGTGACCGGAGACACAGAGGAACCGCTGGGCCTTGGCTCTGCACTGGGCAACAGGGCCCGAGGACTCA
>PVLC010033320.1:0-17511 GCA_004027655.1 Graphiurus murinus | reverse complement strand
AAGAAGACATTTGCCAGGTGCCAATCCCTGGATCTGGACTTCCTCACCTCCAAAAATGTGAGTCAGTACATTGCTACTCATTATAAATTTCCCGGTTTCTGATTGCTAATGATATTCAAATATTCTCTTATAACACCAGAAAATAGACTATGAAATAACACATGGAAAAGCTAGGAGATATATATATATATATATATATATATATGTAGATATATATGTATATGTATATATATATATCTTAGTTCTAGGAAAGTATAAATCTACTTGTCATTCTGTGTGTGTGTGTGTGTGTGTGTTAATTTATATACCTTAAGGATTAAACCTAGTGGCATTCTTCCACTGAGGCACAGGCACACACCCAGTCCTTATTATTATTATTATTATTATTATTATTATTATTATTATTATTTTGAAACATAGTCTTGCTAAATTACCATGCATGGCCTTGAGCCTGTGATCCTCATGCCTTAACCTCCCAAGTACTGGGATTATGAAGAGGGAACACCATGCCTAGTGTATCATTCTACTTAAAGAATTATTAAAGAGATACTACAACATTTTTTAAACTAATTTTCTACTTTAATTTTTCTAAATTCTTTTTTAGATTAAACCAAGAGTTCATTTTATAATTAAAATCTTTTCTCCTTTTTTACAGCTGAACATCCATTAAAATACTGTTAAGTACAATTCTTATCACTGAAATATAAAATTTAAAATATAAAATACTTTCCAAGCTGGGCGTGGTGGCGCACGCTTGTAATCCCAGCATTTGGGAGGCTGAGACAGGAGGATCCGGGTTCGCGGCCAGCCTCAGCTACCTAGTGAGGCCCTCCGCAACTTAGTGAGACTCAGTTTCAAAATAAAGAATAAAAAATAGGGCTGGGGGTGTAGCTCGGAGATAGAATGCCCCTGAGTTCAACCCCCAATACCGCAAAAAAACCAAAACAAAACAAAAAATTCTTTCCATTGCATGTTGCACTGTGCATCTTAGACTACACAATATTTTAATACCCTGTAGCAAGTATTTTTTTAATTCAGTTATAGTCATTCACAGAGTTTGAAACATGAGTATATCCAATTCCTGTTACTCCCTTTGACTATTATCACATTGTTCCATAGAATTAAGACACCTGTATCCCCCTTTAATTCTTATTGTTCTTTCAATTTCCTCAGGTTAGAAAACTTATGTACAAAATGTCTAAATTGCACTGGTAATTATTAAAAGAAATCTGCTTCTAGTACAGAATCAGAGGGTGGGTGGGAAGAGACAAAGAGGATATTTTCACACTTTTATTCACAACTTTTAATGACAATATACCTTTAGTATTATTTCTGAGACTCTTTGCAAGACATTTCAAGTAATAAGAATTTCAAAGTTTAGATTAATTTACAATTCAAGAACAATCTCGAGAACAGCTATCTTTTTTAGGATTCAAGGCAGTTAATAGCATTTATATAAATTGAAAATTTAAAACTGTGTATCATGTAAAAATAATCTTGTGAGAGATTATGTGTTGCTTTGGTTAAATAAAAAAAATGTATTTTGTTTTCCTGGGTTAAATAGGGTATTTAATTTTAATTGGAAGACTTTATAGAGCATTCTAAACTTTACCCAGATATCCAAATATGCATCCCAAACCTTACCCAAACATAACATGATCCTAATCCTGAACTCTCATTTTTAAGAATTACCTCAACATAGTACCCCTCGAAAAGTTTTTAAATGATCACTTCTAACATCGGAATTTTTTTGGCTAAAGTTGTATCTCTTTTCTACCATGTGATTGCAAGTGACCTAAGCTAAAGTACATCCTCTTTCCTTCGCCCCAAATGATTGCAAGTATTGTACTAATTTTGTCTCCTAAGATCAGTCATACACTCAGGCTGTGGTTTTCTGAAAGGATAAATGGGAAAATGAAGAAGAGTAAAACAGATGCCGAACTTGGCTCATGGAGATTAAACAACTTCACAACCACACATGTAGGTACACAGAGATATGAGTGATAGGGTAAAAGAGATTTAAAGAACCAAGATGTCCCCTCCCTGCTTTGGTGTTCTCCATGATGCCAACTCGGTCATCCTCTCTCTCCACATCCATCCTGTCTGCTGTCACTTGGAAGCTGACCCTCATTATTCTCCTCTCTATTGAGGCATTTTCTTAACCCTGGGTCCTGCAACCCCATAGTTTCTGCTTACTGCTTCCTTTCTGTGTATCTCTCAGCAACTTTACCCCCTCCTATTGTCTTCAGCTTTTCTTTGAACATCCCATTCAAATCTTACAAAAGAAAAGAAAATCTGATGGGGTCTGCCAGTCTCATCCCTGTGAGTAAAAATGCTCTCTCCAGGACAGCATGCACTCTGCAGGCCGGCCAGGCTTGATGTGGGTGTCAGGGACACAGCCTGGGGCCAGTTGTGTGCAGTGAGAGTGGTGACATCACCTGCACAGGGAAGCCCTCAGAGGGAATGGGGGGACAGGTGCCCTAGACCAAGAAATCTTCGTGGGAAACTGTAAAATGGCAGATAGCTTAGGATGTCCTCTTTTATTATTGTTTATATCATTTTTAATATGACAATACATCTCGAGTTTTATCTTTTTCATTTGCCTGTTCTTATGAAAAATTGAAAAATATTCCTGTTTAAACTTTTATATAATATAGAGTATTGATAAATGGCTAAAGGAAGAATAAGCTTACTAGTTGGGATCCTCATTGAAAAGCCAGTTTAAAAAAAAAAAAAAAAAACACGTAAAACTAAATTGAGACATTCTCTGAAATAGAAAGCGAAGGTATTGCTAAGGAAGATCCAGTTTAGTGAATGAATTTGAGCCATGAAATTGGATGATCAACCAGTCGCTTGAAATAATGCATTGATTAGGTATTCTTATTAATAAAGCAGGAAGTAATACTTGTGTTGCTATGAATTAGGAACGTAGCAAGCCGAGTCTGGGACTCAGGAAGCTCGTTTCTTTCCTTAATCCTTAGACCAAAGATGTTGAGGCTCAGAAGATGCATTACCCTACAACGCAGAACGTCAATAAGGCACATGCACTGAAATGGGCTGGGAACCATTGAGGGCCAAGAAAATGACAGGCGGGAATGTAAAGAGCCCGGTGCTCTGTCATCAATACTTTGAATGCTCGAGAGAGGTCAGGACCCATAAGATTACCCCCTTCTTCTGTCACACAAAAATTGAAAGGCTAGTTTAAACCATGCTTTTATAATAGCACTATAAAGTAAGGTCATTCTTCCATGTATGCCAATAAGAACATTCACATCTGCAGCAATTTGTGCTATGGTAAGCCATAAAAGCAAGAGAAAGAGCACTTGGTCATATATATTCTAGGGAACTCAAGTGCCCAGAATCAATGAAACAGGAAAGTCACTGAGTGAGCAAGAACATGTCTTGAAAAAGTGGCCCTGGCATTGGAATCGTGTTAATTGAGTTAGTTCTCCAGCTCAATTTGTACCATGGGTGGTAACATTTCCTCTGAGGGTGTTGTTGATCAATAATGTGACTGACAGTGGTAAGCAACAGAGTACTTCTCTTACTGTAGCGTTAGTGAGATGCCTCCGTGGTGTTGATGCTTACAGGCTCCAGCAAACTCAGTCTCTGCCTCTGAAAACTGGGCATCCTCTGGACCTTGAAGTCACTTTAAAATATAAATGTTCACATCAGTCGGCCATCTTCATCAACATCAACCAAATCAATACTCGTGGGTAACACAAAATGAATTTTAATGTAATTGCTCACAAGTATAATTTCAATTGCAATACCCTTATTAAGTTTGGTGATCTGTTTTTACAACCATCAGGAATGTGCTTGGATATCTCCCAGAATGTGTAATGCCTCTCAATTTCAGGCTTATTTGGAGTTATTCTATATTTATGATAAATTTGACAGTCTTTCAGTACTTAAAGTAACTGAGATGTTTCCAAATGCCAAGACTTCTTGCACATAAAACTACAAAGGAAATTTACAAAATATTTCTTCAAGTACTGAGAAGGAGTTTTCCATAAACTTTTTTAAGACATAAAGAGTTATTGATAACTATCTGTGGCTTAAGATAACTAATCTGAAAGAAAGGTTTTAGTAGCCTCATAAGCTATAACTCTTGTTACATGTGGTCAAACTAGAAATGAGTGAAATTTGTAAAGGATGTAAAAAAGTGACACATTTGAATTGTTTTCCAGATGCCTCTTTATAAAGTGAGACTGCAGCTTTGGCATCATTTGAGCTCAACAGGTATGGGGAGCACAAAACAACGCAACAAAGCGGCATTGTCCCCCAGGATAATGATCTGTTAAGAAAGTCAAAGCAGTTCTGAATGAATTGTAAAGGGGGAAAAAATCCTTCCAGTGATCAGAACAGAGAGTTGTGCTTCACTGGTCTGTCTCAAAGAACTCAGGAAACTGGGAGGGACAACCACTCTCCACACTCCACAGGCCGCATGGAAGCTTGGCACACAAAGAAAAATCCCCGGCCCGGTGACTAGTCAATTATGAATTGTAATTCAACTGGCTCAACAGTTGCCGGAGAAACCAACTTGGGAACCGTGGTACCTTTGGAGACATGACTAAAGCGTGGCCATGGCCGGTTAGCACACAGTGCTAAGGAGAGTGTTTGATCCGTGTGCCCAGCAGTGCAACACGGGCGATTCCTTATACTCACCAGCTGCTCGATTAGCAAAACGGGAAGCAGAAGCACGTGGTTAGGTCAGCCGCCATGGCTCCTACCTAGGACTGACCCTTATCTGGTGTTAAACTAAAAAACGGATACTTCAGAGACATGAATCCGCTACATTTCAAGGATATGACATCCATTGAGAACAAAAATGTGAAAACAAAACAATTCCATAGAGCAAGGAAAACACCTTGACAAATAGGAAGGCTTTCAATCATGTCAAACTGTTTTAAAAATGTCTACTTTGCCGTCCCTCTCCAGATACTTAACGCTTCCCAACACAAGAATAGAATAAATACAGGAGAGGAATCAATACTCTGCACATCCAAATTGCGCAAGCCTGCTGCTGCAATCAAACTTTCTTCTTTTGCTCTGTAAAGAGCTCAGAGGCAGTTTCTCAGTTCAAGGATGAAACATTCTCATCGCTTCTTCTCGAAATATAAATATAGATAACAGAAACATTAATTTCCTGAGAATTTAGCCAACAAATTGTTTTTAGCTGGGTTCTCAGCAGCAGTTTTCTCTGGCTAGATTGAATGATTCTTTTATAAATGACCTTGTCAGTAAAGCCCCTAATAATTGGCTACTTTTTAATACTTGGTAATTGGTTAAAAAAAATGCTCTTTCTCATGATTTAGATAGAAGTAACTTAATGTACACTTTTTATAAAGATTATTTTCCTTGAACTCTAATACTCATAAAAGCTATTAAATTAGCAGCCCTGAAGGCTAGAAACTTCCATTGAGCCGCAAAACCTGTAGAGCAGGGAAGGCTTTCTTTAGAAGCCTGGGAAATTATAATAAAGAGATTGTAGTCTCCAGGCCCAACAGATGAAGGCAGGAGGGTTTTTACAGATCCAGTTGGGGACCAGGGCTGGGAGGGTATTCAGAGGGGACACACCTCTCCAGAATAAGGGGCATCTGTGAGCTCATTTCCAGGAGTTTCTAATTATCCTTTGGTATTAGCTCATCCTCTGCACAGACCATAAGCCTTCTCTTCCTGCACACTCTCCCAGTCACTGCCCTACACTACATTAGTTGCCCCTCCTGCACTTTAAAAAGATTTCATTAAAATCAAGCTGGCTTCTTTTCCTCTTTTTGGTGACTAGGGCTTCTTAGCATAGTAGTGAGGGCCTTTATCCTCAGACATTCTAGCAGTTGGCGGTTTTCTCCCAGAGTGTGCATGAATTCCACAGCTGGCTCCAGAAGACTAGAACTTCTGATAACAATATTCATGGTCAGAGAGCCCAAAATGGACAGTCTTTTGAAAAAAGAATTCTGAATATTTTTCATCGATGTTTATCAATATAATGTATGTCAAGGGGAAGGATGGAAATATCAGCAATTTGGTGTCTCTATGGAGAAAATTCCCAAGAATTTAATGCATAAATGTTTTCAGATTGTGGCTTTAAATTTATTTATTTATTTCTTTACTTATTTACTTAGACTTTTTTTTGCAGTGCCAGGGGTGGAACCAAGGGCTTCATATATGTATAGGCTAGGAAAGTGATCTACCACTGAGTTACATTTCTTGGCCTTGTCAGTTTTTAATCATCAAATTACAGAGAATTTTTCCCAGATCAATGTTCCTAAGTTTTAGTATTTTTACATAATATTTGCTACTCTGAAGAAATAGTTCATGAAATAACATTTGGCAAATTTATTAATGTAACGGGGAAATTTTTGCATTATTATCTTTATTCAATAACTCCTTTATCAGCCGGGCGTGGTGGCGCATGCTTGTAATCCCAGCATTTGGGAGGCTGAGACTGGAGGATCCTCGGGTTCGAAGCCAGCCTTAGTGAGGCCCTCCGCAACTTAGTGAGACCCTGTTTCAAAATAAAGAATAAAAAATAGGGCTGGGGCTGTAGCTGGGAGGTAAAATGCCCCCAGGTTCCATCTCCAGTACCGCAAAAAAAAAAAAAAAAAAAAAACTCCTTTATCTTGCTTCTGAGACCATATATCACATATATTATCTAGATATCTTAAGACAATACAATATTTCAGTATTTATGAAAAATACATTATAATATGTTCCCATATTTTTTCATTGAGGTAAAGGTTTGATTGTTTTTAATTCCTTTTAAAATATTCTTCAGCAGGGCATGGTGTTACACTCTTGTAATCCTCGTACTTGAGAGGCTGAGATAAAGAGGATCACAGGTTCAAGGATAGCCTCAGCAAGTAGTGAGACTCTCATCAACTTGGTGAGACCTTGTTTCCAAATAAGAAATAAAAATCTAGCTGGGGATGTAGTTCAGAGGTAGAATGTCTCCAGATTCAACCCCCAGTACCACACACACACACACACACACACACACACACATATTTCTAGTGAACACTTTTTATAAAGATTATTTTCCTTTAACTCTGATACTAATAAAAGCTAATAAAGTAGCAGCCCTGAAGGCCGGACACTTCTACTGAGCTGTAAAACCTGTAGAGCAGGGAAGACTTTCTTTAGACACCTGGGAAATTATAATGAAGAGATTGTAGTTTCCAGAATCTATCTATCTATCTATCTATCTATCTATCTATCTATCTATCTACATAAATCATAGATACATTCTTCACTAGAAAGTCTTTCCTTCCTGAAACACATGTAGATTTACTATTTCATAAAACTTTTTGCATGAGTCTATTACATGACTTAATATAGTCAGGTTTCTCCAAGAAAATCAAATTCAATTAAGGAAAATATGTTGAATTTATTTTAACTATTGTCTACCCATATTGTCATGATGTTTTCTGATATGCATATCTAGTTATAAAAGGCAGTGATCATTCTATTTAAAAATTATCTATAATCATAATTTTTTCTTTCTATGTTGTGGTCTCAACCTTCTCTTCTACATATAATAAGGCCTTGTATGTATATTGCAAGGAGACTGGTGTCAACAATAATAATGTGAGACCTAGACAAGAACATTTGTTTTAATAAATATTGAAAGGGCACACAAATATTAAGATCTAGGATAGTCACTCTCTCTCTAGTTTGACAATTACAGGGGAGGAGTACCCCTATAAATATATATAATTTTATATATTTAGTCAGATTTATTTTGTATATTTAAAATGTAAAGCTTTTTAAGTTCTTTGTATATTCTAAATACTTGACCTTTGTCTGATGGGTAGGTGGTGAAGATCTTCCAATCTGTAGGCTCTTTCTGTTGATTTTTGATGGTTTCCTTTGTCGCGCAGAAGCTTTTCAATTTAATGCTATCCCATCTGTTAATTCTTGTTTTAATTTCTTGAGCTTTTGTGGTCTTATTGAGGAAGTTTCTACTTGCACCTATATGTTGGAGTGTTGGTCCGATGTCCTCTTCTAGCAGTTTCAAAGTTTCTAGTCTAATTTCCAGGTCTTTGAACCACCTCAAGTTTACTTTTGTGCAGGGTATGAGGGTAAGATTTAGCTCCATTTTTCTATATGTGGATAGCCAGTTTTCCCAGCACCTTTTTCCAATGTATGTCTTAGCGTGCACACACACACACACACACACACACACACACACACACACACACACAACACACACACAAATAACCCAATAAAAAATGGGCCACCAAATTTCTAAGATTCCATCTATCTCTAGTAAGAATGGCAATCTTCAATAACAGAAATAACAATAAAGCTGATGAAGTTGAGGGGAAATAAGAACCCTATTACACTGTTGGTGGCATTGCAAATTAGTACAGATACAATGGAAGTTTCTGTGGAGGTTTTTCAGAAGATTGTGAATGGAACTACCATATGACCCAGAAATAGCACTCCTGAGCATCTTACCAAAGGAAATAGAATCAGAATATTATAATGAAACTCGCATATCCATGTTCATAGCAGCACATTTTACAATAGTCAAATTGTAGAACCAGCCTAGATATCCATCAACAGATGAATGGATCACAAAACTTTGGTTTGTACACACAATGAAATTTTATTCAGCCATAAAGAACAGAATCACATCATTTGCAGTAAAATAATGGAACTAGAGGATATCCTACTATGTGAGTATAGCCAGTCTCAAAATACAAGTAGATGCGTGTTTTCTCTTATATATGGAAGCTAGAGAGATATTTGGAAATAAGGCAATATCAGATAGAAGAGCAGAAACTCCAGGGGAGTGGTTGAGGAGGATTAGGGAAGGAAGACAATGAAGTCATAAAGAATGTAACATAGTTGAAATAATCTAAGGATATATACAAAACTACCTATTCCAACATCAAAGATATGTGAGGGGAGGATTAGAGATGGGGCAGGGACCAGTGGAGAGAACATCAAGAGCTGTGTGCATGCATTTGTCTGACACTTTGTAACCCAATATGATGTAAAATTACAATGCACCAAATATTTTTTTTAAATGTCAAATATTAATTTCCTATGACAAGAGCATGAGATGCATTCTGGTTTACCAACAGAAAGTATGGCTGGAGAAAGCAGATAAGAACTAATGTATTAGATTATGAAAGTTTATGTTGTATCTTGTTAACAATCATACAATAATGCATGAGGAAGTGACATATCTGTATTTTCATGTTAGAAATGTAACTTTTAAAGCAGTGTGGAAGGAGGGTTGAAACTAGAGGCAACAGGAGATAGATGTTCTATGCTCAGTTGAAGACAATAAGCAGTGTTATGGGGACTTCAGTATGTACTGGTGAAACACAGCAGAAGACAGTCATTAAAATACATAGAGTAAAACCTTTCTACCTCATTAGAGAATAGACACATTATTAGGAAGTGCTTAATTAAAATATTTTGTCATAATAATTTTTTTGTGTGTGTCATACTGGGGATTGAACCCAGTCAGAATCTACCACTGAGCTCCACCCTTCAGCCCTATTTTATTTTATTTTGTAAAAAAATGTCTCTCTAGTTTGAATAGAGTCTTACTACTTGCTGAGTCTGTCCTCAAACCTGTTATCCTCCTGTCTCAGGCTTCCATTGTCCTAAGAATTTAATGCTCCTCCAGCTCAGTGCTGCCATAGAGAAAAATCTCAAAAAATATGCATTCGATTTGGAAAATGGATGCATTAATAAAGAAACAAATACATTTGCTTTGACATTTCTTTAATTGATTGTAATTATTCCTACATGTCTATACCTCCCACTACACTGAAATTCTTGGGAAGATGTCTTTCTATCTCCAGAATCTAGTAATTAGCAAATGAAGAGAAAACATTCAATAACTTCTTTGTCAACACACTGAATTAATTAATGATTCAGTGGAGGAGTTAATCAGCAAGGTTGTCTTAGAGTTTACTATTTTGAGGGAAGTAGGCACACTAATTTAGGAAAGACAGTAACTGTTTTCAACACCCATCGTACTTTATTCATTTACCAGGGCTGTCACCAAAAGTACTACACAATGAGTGTAGTACTCATTGTGTAGTACTTTTTAAGTAGAAAATTTTATTTTCTCAACATTCTCTATGTCAAAAGTGTACTATCACGGTATCAGCAGTTTTCTTGGTCACATTCTCACTGCCATGCTCCAAAATGACTGACTTCACAATTTAGGGAAGGAAAGTTTGTTTTCTCAGGGATTGGGGAAATTTTAGAGTTTAGCCCATGTCAGATTAAATCTGCAGGTCTCAGGGCATGGCAGAGGGAAACAGAGAGAGGGAGAGCACTATGCTGCACCCCTCACATCACAGACTGGAAGCTTCTGACATCACTACCTTGTTGCTGTGAGAGCTGGGGGACATTCTAAATCCAAGCCCTTGCAACAGCATTGACTTCTATTGAAACCTTTCTCTTTGGCTCAGAGATGTCACATTTTCCTTGAGTTTTCACTTTGAATGTATCTGTGTCCAAGTTTCTTCTTATGTGGACACTAGTCATTTTGGAATATTGTCCACACTAATGGACCTCATTTTAACTTACTTCCCTTTTCAAGACTATCTCAGAATACATTCACATTCTGAGAAATCCTGCATATGGCAGAACAATTTAGTCCCAAAGGATACCAATTGTAATTCCTGTAATCTATGGCTTCTTCAGTAACTTCAAGAGATCCAAAGTTGCAAACTCAAATGGACATTGCCAGTCAACCTGATTCACAATCACCTTGTTTTCTACATCATGAAACTTTCTGAATTCTTTTATGTTCTATCAATGCATATCATCCAATTGGAACATAAAAGATAGTTAATTAAAGTCACTATATGAATTTCTAAATAATTTCCTGATAAATTTAAAGTATCTCACAATACAAAATATATTTGTGAGAAAGATATTTCTAGAGAATAAAAATATGGGGATATACCAGGTTCCTTGAAGAGTCAATATAATTATTGCACTTGTTTCTCTTCTGTATCTCATAAAAGAAATAACTCGCATTTTTAATGATAAGCAGAGCAATTAAAATACTTCTTTAATCAGTGTTTTCATGTTAATGATGAAATGTGACTTAGGGAGCAAGTGGTTACTATGAAAACTCATGCTCTTCCTTTAAAAATGACCTTAGGGCAGGGCAGACAGTCTTAGTTAAGTTGAAGTTTCTGATGCAGAGATACCACATAGATTCAAAGATAAAGGTATGACAGGAAGAGATGAGGAAATCAGCCTCCAAGCATTTGGGGAAGCAGCAGCTGGTAGCTGAAGCACGGACATGACAATATGGGTGACCCTGCTGTTCCCTTCACTGTTCACACTCTTCACACCTTGAATTGTTGACAATGTTTCTCTTCTCAACTGGACTCAGTGGAATCATGAAATTAAATCTAGACTCCAAATTCTTTGATCCCACTTTGTCATTGGATACTAAAGAGTCTTCTCTGTTTCCTCAGATGAAGCAGTGTCTGCTCTTAGATCTCAGAATCTTTCATATTAAAGAAATCATTCTACTATAACTTATAAATGTCTTACATCTGTGTAATGAAGAGCTCAAACTTAATTTTTCACTAATGTAAGATTTTTTTTACATCTGATTTTACGAATAATGTAAGCTTTGGGGAAAGAGAATAACTTTAACTTGCTCATTGGGCCAACCTAAAATCCTTTTTTCTCAGTCTTTAGTGATTTTACATAATCTACCCTCCATGTAACAGCAGGTCCAGTCTAAAATCAGCATGTATGTCAAATTGGAGAAAATTCACATAAAGTAATTTATACAAGGAGCCAATTTGAACACCTAATTTAAATTTCATGGGAATGGTCTTGCCTGTCCAGCAACTGAACAGGATATTTTCTGGCCCCTTGTTTTTCTTCTTTCTTTAATCTAAAATCTAGCCTCTGCTACTCCTTGTATACAAACAACACAAAACAAAGCAAAACAAAATTAGTTTGAGATTTAAGTAATTCCTTTAAGCTAGTATGTTTCCCCTATAAGCTAACTGACATTTACTAAAGCATATCTATTCTAATACACTTTCAACAAAGGCTTTAATTGCTGTTTCCTATCCACATGCACTCTATAAGTAACTCAAGCTGCTAGGTACAAAGGAGCCTAAGCAGAAGAAGGAAGTTAGGCACTACACTCTGATCAGGGTGAAAAAAAAAAAACCCTACAAATTTATTTATACTTATTTTAGACTTTGGCTCTAAAATTTCCAAGTCAAATGAAGCAAGGAGAAAAAAAAATTCTTGAGCTTCATCAAAGGTTCTTCAGTGCACAAGTTCTATAACTGTTATAGCTTAAAAATAAGTGATGACTTTCCTCTTATCTTCAAACTTTCCATATTCACAGAGGTCTTAGGATGGCCTATTAAAATCTTTTAAAAATGGTAAAACTTAAAGCCTTTTAAATGACTTTTTAAAATATACTTTTATTTGGTGCATTGCAATTATACATCATAATGAGATTCTGGGTGATAAAACATACATACATACTCATAGCACTTAGTGTGTTTCCCTCCAGATCCCACCCCACTCCCTCCCCTTCCCCATACATGTCATTGAGATTGGTATTAACTGTTGCCTTCATCAAATCTCCTCCACCTCCCCTGTCACTCTCCTAAATCTCTTCCAACTGTCCATTGGAGTCTCTTCTCCCTTACCTGAGGTACCTTTTGTTACCCAACTTCTCTCTAGCACCCATATATGAGAGAAAACATACAACTGTCTACTTTCTGAGACTAGCTAATCTCACTTAGCATAGTCTCTGGTTCTATCCATTTTCTTGCAAATGACATAGTTTTCATAGTTTTACTCTTCAAACTTTAGAGCTGAGTAAAGTCCCATTGTGTGTATATATACTACAGTTTTATAATCCATTCATCTTTTGATGGACACTTAGGCTGGTTCCATAACTTGGCTATTATGAATTGTGCAGCTACAAACATGGATAAAGTGAAAGACAATCTCTCCTTTACGTTACATAGATCCTAAAGAACTTTTGCATGAAGAGAGGAGACAGATAACTGGCCTTTGGCTACTAGTAAAAGAGACTCAGTGGAAAATCTTTCTGACTTCTAAAACTCCATAAACATGGATGTCACCACAGAATTTTAATACCACCACCAGGTATACCTTCCACCATGCTGAAGGAAGTCTTTATATTTTTATGACAATGCTTTGAAACCTTGATCGTACTCCATTTTGCTTGTACAGTACATCTTCTTAAATGGGGCCTCCCACTTTTTCCAAAACAGTGTTTGATTATAGATTTCTGGATCATTTGATACAGGCAGCAGTTACTTCACCAGTAACCTTGTTGGAATAAGCAGCAGCCACTGTCAGAGATTCAGGAACAGGCCCAGAAGGAGGATGGAAAGAAACCAGACAGAACCTCCCAGCTGTCACAACAGGAGGAAGCAGAGAAGGCACCACCAATGGTGGGCCTGATCCTGTGGGCTTGAAGTAGCTGCCCCACTCCCCAACTCCATCTCAAGGGAGGAGCCAAAGAGCCCCATAAAGTTCCATGGAGCATAAATTAGAAAGTTATTTTATCAGAAGCAACTCCATGAAATCTCATTGTAATAATGAAGAAGAGTTCCCTAAAAATTGAAAAAAAAAATACTGGTGAATTTTTACTGAGAGTAAAATTTAGCTTCTGAAACTGATTTTAATTGAAAAATACACATTTTTGCTTTTTGGAATCCATATTCATGGTAGGAATGAGAAAATCTCTTGTTTTGCATGCATTCTTTTCTTCCTTTCCTTTTTCTTTTTCTCTTCCTTTTCCTTTCTTATATTCTTTCTTTTTTTTTTTTTTTTTAGATGTGGTCTTGCAATGTACCCTAGGCTGATTTTGAAATCCTGGGATCAGTGAACCTTCTAGACTTCTGCCTCAACCATCTGAGTAGCTGGGATTCATGGTCTCCTACTACACTTGTAGCTTCATGTTTTCATATCTGGCATTGTTCGCATCACATAGATATTGTGAGGAATAAATTAGCATACACAGGAAAGTGTTTTAAATGTGATCCTGAATGAAATAAACCTTTACTAAGTGTCACTGAGTTTTCTTTTATTCTGAGTAGCAAGAAATAAAGTCCCTTAAACTTGACTTAAATCTACTATATTAGCAAGTGCCAAACTTCTTGGCAATAAAGACATATAATTACCAAAGAAATAGGTTTATTTATTTAAAACTCAGAATAAAATTTTTCACAAAATGTTTCAAAGGTTCCAGGCTAGCTCACAAATTTACTACCTCTTAAGAGTTTGAAATAATCTTTCAAATATAGATATGACCTACTTTAAAGATATATTATTTAAAATATCATTGAATATGAAATTAATGTTGTTAGAATTATTTAACTTTCATGTTTATTCTTTAGTAAAGAAGCAAATTTACTTAATGAAAAACATTTTCTGCAGTATGCAGGATCCTCAGATGAATAGGAATAAACCTACCATATGATCTAGTAATACCACTTCTGGATATCTACACAAAAGAATGGAAATCAAGCTATCAGACTGATGCATGCATATCTATGTTTATAGCTGCACAATTCACAATTGCCAAACTATGGAACCAACCAAGGTGTCTATCAACAGATGAAAGGATTACAAAACTATGGAACATGTACACACAATGAAATTTTACTCAGCCATGAAGAAGAACAAAATCATGTCATTTGCAGGGAAATGGATGGAACTGGAAAACATTATGTTATGTGAGATTAGTCAGTCACAAAAAATAAAAAAATCATATGCTATCCCTAATATGCGGAAGCTAGGGAGAAAGTGGGCCATAAGAGGGACTCCAGATAAAGAAGGAGAAACTTAGATGAACAAAGAATGTGACTTAACTGAAGGTGATGGGGGGTGGAAAACACCCTAATACACATGATGTATATTCACAAACATATCAAAGTCAATCACTGAACATGAGAAGGAGGGAAGTGGGAGAGAATGGAGCAGGAATTGAAGAAGAGTTAAATGAGAAATGTGTACATGTATGCCTCTACCAGCATGTACCTAACAAAGATGTATGATTACAATGTACTAATTAAAAAGGGGGGAAAAAGAAAAGAAAAACGCTTTCAGTGCTTTTGTAAAAATTTTACAGAGAATGCATTTAAGAACTTTGAGAGTGGATTGCATGTAAGTGCATGTTTGTGTGTGTGTGTGTGTGTGTGTGTGTGTGTGTGTGTATACATTTATTTTAAGGATAACGAATTAATCTTCTTATCTCATATTTTTTCCATTGATCTATCTTATATTTTTGTTTCCCCAAAAAGAGAATTGAGTTGTTTAAGAAAGATAATGAAGCCAGGTGTGGTGGAGCATACCTGTAATCCCAGGACTTGGGAGACTGAGACAGGAGGATTGCAGGTTCAAGACAAGCCTCAGCAACTTATAGAGGCTATCAGCAACTTACGAAGACCCTGTTATAAAATGGGGCTGGAGGTGTAGCTTGGAGGTAGAATGCCCCTGGGTTCAATCTCTAGCACCATAAAAAGAAAGAGAGAAAAAAAAGGAGGAAAGAGAAAGAAAGAAAGAAGAAAGAAAAAGAAAGAAAGAAGAAAGAGAGAGAGAGAAAGAAAGAAAGGAGAGAAAGGAAGGAAGGAAGGATTATCTTGATCAAAAACAAATTATATCTTATCAAAATTTAATCCCAATGATAGCATACATCAGAAAACATATCTAACCTCTAAATAGAAAAATAGATATACACACATAGCTAAAATCTATTATGTACTATTATTATTAATATATATGTAATTATGAGTTCTCTACTGTGAAAGACTGAGAAACACAGGAACAAATGTTACACAGTTATTCTTGAGTCGGGGTCATGGGCCTTGGAGTTTGATAGTTCTATTAGTTATAACTTGCCTTGCAAGTAACACCATATCCATCTTACGAGGACTGAAACCAGTGCTTCTTAAACTTCATGGTGCTTACAAATCATCTGACTATCTTGTTAACGTCATGTTCAGTAGGTCTGGGCTGGTCGTGATACACTGCATTCAATACCACTTTGCTGATGATGACTGTTCTTTGAGTAGAAAGGGTTTGACAGATGCTACATAGCTTAACCTGTATGTAGCATTTATTATTGGCTGAATGAGTGGTTGCATGGTTAATTCGGGAGCTAACTTGGTCATCAAGAACCCAGAGATTTTTGATCTTTCAACCTTATACCATATTATTTTTTAACATGTTACATTATGAGAACATATGGCTGCTGCCATTCTAATCCTTACAACCACATCCAAAGTTGGGAAGCAAAGTGGCATGTATGAGAACATTACATTAGAGTCACTTGTTTTAACAGTGATTAAAACTTATTTTAGAAGGATCACAGCAGATTTCTCCTATAATTCAGATTTCCTTAATGGGAAAGAACTGGTACATGTGTACCATTTCCTGTTATAAGAAAGACTTGAAATGAAAATAGCTAAGCCCCTCAATTATGCAGTGAAACATGAGCAAGGGAGAAGGAGGTTGGGAATGGCTGATAGGTAAAATAATAAGCAAGTCATTTATAGAAACACTCTTGCTACAAGTACTAGGTAGGAATTGAACCCAGGACCTCATGAATGATAGGCAAGTGCTCTACCATGATCTACACCAACACACCAACAGCCCTATATATTTTTATTTTGGGGGGGAGAGAGTATTCTTGCTAATTTCCAAGGATAACCTCCAACTTGTGATCCTCCTGCTTCAGCCTCCCAATCCCTGAGATTACAGATATTTTCCATCATGCCTGGTTATCAAAACTTTAATGATTATCCTATGAATGGGGTAGAAGATCTACACCTCTGAGTGATGAAAGAGAAGGGAAAAAGGAAGTATCAGATGAAGGATCCTATTAATAAATTTTTCCTGGATGAGATGTCACACACATGGATCCCAGCTACTCAGAAGGCTGAGGTGGGAATATCATTTGAGCCTAAGTGTTCTATACCAACCTCAGCAACAAAAAGAGACCCACCGCTTCAAAAAAGAAAAAAATTCTAATTAGTCTATTCTTTGTTTCTCATTTCTAGCAGAAGGTGGGTCTTTACTTAGAATCATCTGTTTTTAAATGAGGCATGGAATAAAAGTTTACTTATTTTAAGTTAAATTTCTCTAGATTTTATCTAATAGTTTTTTAATTCCTCTCCCTTAGTATGTCAATGTACCTTACTAGTTTACCCATTTGATATAGCTGTACCCTGGGAGTATGTGCTATTCAGTAGCTTCTTTGTTCACAAAACTCATAATAAAACTTGAAATTGAAGACAGGGTGAAGACGTACGTTTGTTGAAAAATAGAGCAGATGGTAAGAACAAATTACTTGCTATTTAGGGTGACTTCAACTCTTTAGGTATTTTTTTGAGGAAAATATACAATGCTGTAAATGTTTCAAATAATGTCTTTAATGTTGTATTTCATAGTTTATTATCACAAAAGAAAAACTCCAGTGAAAATAAATCTATACATAACTGGTATCCC
>PVLC010033319.1:0-17610 GCA_004027655.1 Graphiurus murinus | reverse complement strand
GGGGATATCAGGGCCAGGGATGGGAGCCAGTTCTCCAAGTGGCCTTTGAAATCCTACTTGTACCCACAACTTCCCAGCAACTGTCCTATTCTGCTCCTTTATGCTGATAGGGAAACTACAGATAGCCAGAAGCAAAGCTCAGTCTAGAACTTGGGTCTTGTGCCTTGCCAGCTGGACTATTCTAGCAGTTGGGGAATTCATAGCATCCCCTGCATTTGTGTGGAGCCAAAGGAAGGGGGTAGATACCTTCTCCTTCACTCAGCTCAGAGCCAGGAGTCTTAACGTAATGGCTTACATTCATAGAAGAGTGCAGGTCAAGATTGGCACTTGCATTGACAGATAAGAAACGGAGGCCCAGAGAGGGGCGGTGCCCCTCCCAGTCTCTCTCAGCAAGCCACTTGCACAGCTGAGGCCCGAGTACAGGCTCTTCTCTTTCTCAGTGCTCCAGGCACACACAGTCTGACTCCTCTTCACAGGTTCATCCTATCCCAGATGCCATTGCACCTGAGAGGCCAGGAGGCCCCTTGTCCTGCTGCCCCATGCGAGAGCAGAGGAGACGCTTGAGCTGCCCCCATGGCAGACCTTCCCCTTCGTGGGGACAAAGGGGATTCCCTGAAGATCTCAGGTCTAATTCTGGGCTTTTTAATTCCATGATCCAGTGACACTCCGAATGCCAGGACCTAACCCTTTGCTCTTCAACCAGGACCTCTACAGATGTAGCAGGGATGCTCACTGACCATTTCTGTACCACATGCTCATGGGTATGAAGGCTCAGCCTCTGTGTCTTCCTCAGCTGGCTGTGACTTTACAACTGATGACCGGCATCAGCCCCTGCCCTCTCCTCTCTCCTCTCTCCCTCTCCTCTCTCCTCTCTCCCTCTCCGCTCTCCTCTCTCTCTCTCTCTCCTCTCTCCTCTCTCTCTCCTTTCTCCTCTCTCTCTCTCTTCTATCTCCCTCTCCTCTCTCCTTTCTCCTCTCTCCTCTCTCCCTGTCCTCTCTCCTCTCTCCTCTCCTCTCCTCTTCTCCTAGTGCTGGCCTCTCTCCTTGACTGGAGCCAGGCCAGGCACAGCATGTGTGGGGAAGGGGAACAGGTTCACAGAGCTCAGCTGTCAGCAGAAACCTGAGGAACCTCCCAGGGGTCAGGAGGTTCCAGGCAGGACACAAGGAGGTGACACAGAGCGCAGACTGCATCAGATTCGGACGCACAGTGACAGGATGGGACATGGGAAGAGAGGTCACGACGGCACGGACGGACACCAACAGGGGCAGTGAGTGGTGTGAGGGGTGGGGGCGGTGGACCCCTCCTCGCAGGAGCCAAGGGTGGCAGGCAGGCGGGAGCTGCTTTTGGAGATGGAAAGGCTTGCTTTCCCTGGGTCACAGAGGAAAGGATGACACCAATAAGCCCACACTGACCAGCGCTCCAGAGTTTGATCGAAAAGGGGCTTCCGTAGAGCATGGTCAGCTGTCTTAGAAGCATGCGTAGAAGCAGGATTCTAAAGTTAGCCAGGGCGGTGGAAATTGAGTGTGACCACGTCAGCCTTGAAAAGCCCTCAAAGGCCCGTGGTACCGTCCTGTCCCTGTGACTCCAGGTGAGCCGACCTCTCCTCCAGCCTTGCCACCGATCGCTCCCTCTTCTTCAAGCCCCAGATGCAATGGCGCTTTGTCTCTGAGGACCGGCTCAGGAAGAGCATGGATTTCCCGTTTGGCTGAATGTGTATCCACGCGATGCAGTTCCACCAGGCCCCTCTCGCCAGCCCTTCCCCTCATGCAGACGACAGACCCAGGACCGAGCCCCCAAAGGGAGGGAACGGCGAGGCCCAGAATCAAACCCACGGCTTCTCACCTCAAGGAAACGTGACTAGAGCCACCCCCACCACCCTCCACTCTCCTTCGGGAGCCACATCTGACAGGCCAGGGCCCCCAAACTTGGGGCCAGGCCTCCTGAGTCACTCTTCTCTTCTAGCTGGACTTCCTGCCTCCTCATCCTGAGGGAAGGAAGGGAGCTGCAGAGATGGCTCACCAGGGATGATCTTTGAGTTTCTTTCCATCTATACCCAGGCCACCTCCCAAAGCCACTTGGGGTCTGTCCCGCACTGCAGGAAGTAGGGACACTTTGTTCAGCGGCGCCCCTAGGCTCTAAGCTGTCCTTGTCTTCTGCCAGTCCCCACTTCCTGGCCCTGCTTGAGATGAGCCAGACCTCGAGGTTCGTCTCCTCCTCCAGCCCGAGTCCCCTGCTGACCCCACACCCAGAGCTCTTCACCAGCCTTTTCTAGGACTGTGTCTGAAAGCCAGGGTGAGAGAGGCAGACCGGGCAGCCTCTCCCTCTGCCACCTCCTCTCCCACTGGCCCAGGCCACCGCCACTAGCACCTGTGGCCTCTGTCCCCACCATCTGGAAAGTAGGGCCAGGGAGATGGCCTTCCCAGGGGCCCAGCGCCTCCAGCTCAGCATCTCCACGTGGGGCAAAGGGCCTCAGCTGCTCCCAAACTGGCATCCCCACGCTGCACATCCCTCCACTGCCCTTCCAAATTGGAGAAAATGTCAGCTCAGGGGCATCCCAAAAGGCAGGCAAACCAAACTCAATGCCAGAGTCCATTAAGGATTTAGACAGTTGCACAGTAACTTTATAAACTAAGTCTGCTTTTTTGTGTGTGGGGATGGAACCCAGAACATTCTACCTCTGAGCTACACCCCTAGCCCTATTTTTTATTCTTTATTTTGAAACAGAGTCTCACTAAGTTGCAGAGGACCTCACTAAGTAGCCGAGTCTGGCCATAAACCTGCGATCCTCCTGTCTCAGCCTCCCAAATACTGGGATTACAAGCGTGCGCCACCACACCCGGCTCCCTAAGTCTGCTTTTGATACATGGTTTCCAAATATTTTCTTGAGCTAACTTTGTTTTCAAGAGAAATTTTACCCTAAAAGTCTAACATATAAAACAGAAAAGACTTGATGCCTGGCTTACGAGCGTGTGTCACACGGCTGTGCTGTGTGTGCTAAGCTCTCAATGCACGTTATCCCAGCTAATCCCTACAAATGCCCTGGGAGGTGGGGCCCTCGTAACCTCATCACACCAAAGAGAAAACACAGGCTCTGGGGTTTAGAGACACCACAAGGTCCAGTTGCCAGAAAGCCCACCCGGTTCTCTCAACCACCATGATGGCCGTGACCTGCCGCTGCTCTGGGTGACCTGAGGACGAGAAGCACAGAGCCTGATAGACCAGGTTTCTCCCTGTCTGAACCCACCCAACCTATCCACTACCAGAGGGGTCTCCCCAGAACCTGTGGGCTCCAAAGTTAAGTTCGAAAACCACTGGTTTTAACTAATAATCAAATCACAACGTGGGGCTGTGCACTGCTTAACAAATGACAGTGACACATTCAGAGAAATGCATCATTGAGTGATTTTGTCCTTGTGTGAACATTATAGAGAGTCCTCGTACACACCTGGATGGTACAGCCTACTAAACCTAGGTTTTACAGGATAGCTTATTGCTTGTGGGCTACAAACCTGTACAGCGCAGTACTCTACTAAACGCTATAGGTGATTAGAACAAGCGTTTGTGGATCTAAATATGTCCAAAGATAGAAAAGGTATAGTAAAAGTACTAGGCATTAGGAATTTTCAGCTTCATTCTAAACATCTGGAACCATCCTTGTGTCTCTAATCTGTCATTGACAGAAACGTCATTACAGAGTGCCTGACTATATCCCTCAAGCACACAAGATGAGAAGGGAGAGTGGTTAGATAGGGTTTTGTTGCTCTTCAGTCTGTTTTTAAAGCTGAAATCTTGGAAATGATCATCAAGTCCACACCCCATCCACTGTACCTGGGGAAACTCACGTGGGAGAAGGCAAAAGGCAGAGAAGAGGCCAGACCCTCTCCTGTGCAACCCCGACAGACCAGAGCCAGCGGCCTGAGGCCATAATCTACGATAATCAAAGCCATGGAGCCGATAGCACACCTGGGTGGCTGTGGCCATACAGCATCTCACACCTGCCAGTGTCCTGGGCCCAGCACGGCCCTGGGACCTCAGCCAGGTGGGCACTGAGCCTAGAAGGAGGCAGGATCGCAAGAGAGGAGTGCCCACGAGGAGATCGGGTGGCGGGGAGGAGGGAGTTGCAAAGAGCTGGGGGATCAGGCCTCAGAAAGCAGAGGGAGAAGGGAGAAGAGAGAAAAGATGGGAAGAGGGGCCAGCAGGCTAGGGAGGGAAGTAGCTCGGGCATCAGGGTAGGGACAAGGGCCAGGCCTGGGGGGCAGGGGGATTCTTGGCACTGGACCAACTGGCCTTGGCAGGGAAGGGAGCCTCTGGGTCTCAAAGGCTGGAGGAATGGTTACACGTCCTCCGAAGTCTCTCTGGGTTGGACTGGTGTGTGCAGCAGGTCAGGGCCCATTCCAGTCCACACACACTAGGGCAGGCGGTCACCCCTCAGACCGCTTCTGCTCCTCCCTGCTCACCAGTCCTCCAGCCCTGGAGAACCCCAGAAGCCTCCTTCCGATCTGCCCCTTCCCCTGTACTCCTCCCAATCCCAGGCCACCTGCCTCTCCCTCCCTCCGACATCCCCTCCCCCATCTGCTCCACCAAGCACCCTGAGGGGTGGGCGTTGCAGCCAGGTCTGTGGATCTGCAGACAGCCTGGCCACTGATATAACCCGTGTGCGTCAGGTGCACCATCGGCAAGATTCAGAGTTTGCCCTAGGCCTGAAAGCCAGTCCCGGTGGGCCGAAATCACAGGAGAAAGACCCTGCCTGGCGTGCGGGGGGCTTACCTTCACGCCATCATTCTTCTTGTTCCCTCCACTCTTCCCTCCTGTGGAGGAGAGAAAGTAGAGGGTTAGCAACACCAGGCAGGGCACCAGGGCCCACAGAGTGAGGAAGAGCAACATCCACAGGCGCAGAGGTGGACGGGCAGGAGCAGAGCAGCTCAACAGCAGAAGAGACTTCCCCTTCCTCCTCCTCCTCCTCCTCCTCCTCCTCCTCCTCCTCCTCCTCCTCCTCCTCCTTCCTCTTTAGCAGCCCAGGCACTGCCCCTGCTCCTGGGTTCTCTGCAATCTCAAATATAACCCTCTGGCTTCACGCGTTGAGGGAGGAGTCCAGGACGGCCCGGGGCTGTGGGGTTGCTGTTTCAGCCTGGGGATTCCCTCTGGAACCCCGTCACCACTGTGCTGTAGTGTCCAACCCGGAGGCCCCACTGCCTGGCCGGGGACCGTCCCTCCACCCCCCCACCACCCAGCCTCTCTAATTTTAGCCCCATGCTGCTGCGGAGGTCATGTGTCAGCTCTGCCTACTCACTCTGGACAGCTGCAGGCCAGTGACAAGAAGCAGATGCCCCCCGCTGGGGCCCGCCCCCTGCAGGAGCACCCATCCCAGCCTTCCCAGCCTTCCCAGCCTCAGGCTCTGGAGCTCTACCGGGCTGGCTGCATCCCTGCTGGCAGGCAGTGGGAAAGCAACAGCTCCCAGGAAGCCCCCAGCGCTGTCATTTCCCTTTCCCTCCCTCCTCGCTTCCTCTCTGGAGCTCTGGGAGTGGCCACCAGCCAGGAGGCGGCATGAATGCCTAGCCCTGCCCCACCTGGCATCCAGCTGCTTCATACCACAAGCAGGTGCCAGGAACAAGGCGGGATCTGTGAAGGGCTCAGCACAGCGCTCAGCCTACATCAGTGGAGGATCAGTCAATGGCAGCCTTAGTCCTTCTCCAGACTGCTCAAGAGGGTGCTGGGGCAGGGTGGGAGGGATAGGGCACTGATGGCCCAGGAGCTCTGAGGAATGGGGCTCATGCTTTTAGTCCCCCCCCATTTCTATCTATGCCCCCTCAAGGCTGTCATACAAAGTATCATACTTGCAAACCAAGCATGGAGGAGCCACCTCTGGGCTCCAGGACGGAGAGGAATGGCTGTGTGCCCCCCACAGGCTTTAGGGGTTGGCCCAGGATGAGCACCAGGACTAGGGGTGCTTGCCCTTAAGGAGAGTAGTCCCTCTTGCTCCCAGTCCATTGTTGCAGGGTTTGAGGTCCTATAAGGCCAAACTCCGATTTTCTTTTCTTTTTTGCGGTACTGGGGATGGAACCCAGGGGTACTCTACCACTGAACTACACCCCCACTCCTTTTCGTTTATTTTGACAGGGTCTTGCTAAATTGCCAAGTCTAGCCTCAGGCTTATGATCCTTCTGCCTCAGCCTCCTGAATAGCAGAGTTTATAGAAATATGCCACCAGGCCTGGCCAGATAGTTTTCAAGAGATCACAGAAATCTGGGTTCTTCTATAAAATGTCCCAATTTTTGACCTGCTCTAAGTCCAATCTGGACCAGTTCACCTCTCCTTAGGCAACCTGGTGGTCCCCGCTCCAGGGGGGCCACCATATTGATGTCAAACTTAGTGCAGACACCGGATCAACGTAGCGCACCACAGCCCAGAACTCCTGGACTCCAGCGATCCTCTAGCCTCGGCCGTCCAAGTAGCTGGGACTACAGGCACATGCCACTAGGCTCACAAATATCCTGGCTTTTAAGAGCTAGAAACACATCCCCAAAATATTTGTTAAACACGACAAAGCATATCTAGAGACTGGATCCAACCCACAGGCCCCCAATTTGTGGGCTCTGGACTAGAGTTCTCCAGGGTGCTCAGTTGTTAAAAAAAGATTCTGCCTGAGTAGCTCATCTTTCACTTTAAGGAACTACAGGATGGGTGTCTGGGGAGAGTGGGAAGGCAGTTCAGTATGGGGGAAAAGCCCAAGTCTCACATTCTGAAACGTTCCTCCTCTGGGCCTTGCTCTTTCCCGCTGGTTTCATGGGCAGACAGACCCTCCATAGGATGCCAGCCTGCACTCTGCAGGGCTGAGCCTGGCTGCACAGCCTGCATACCCCAGCAGCTGTCTGTGCTGGCCCCAGGCCCAGCCAAGGGCCCCTTGGGTGAGCTTTGCCATATCTGCCGTCTATATCTGCTCTGCTGCCTCGTCAGCACCCAGGGCTTCCTGGAGACAGACCTCTGGCAGCACTGGCCCAGTCCTGGCCCACACGCCACGAGGAGCTGTTTGCTAAGCCCTGCCACGATCCCTGCCCCTTCTCTTGTTGGGGCCACATGCCCAGGTAGTCGGATGTTCCCCGCCTTCACCAGCCTGGCCGCAGACAGGAGCCTGGGAGGCTGCTGCTCTGGTCTCCCCGTGACCAGCCTGGTGACCAGCACCTGCTCCGGGCTGCTCAGACCTGAGCCAAGGTGGGCTCTGCCTCTCCAGCCCCATGACCTGGGGTGAGTCCAGCTCGCCTCTGAGTTCCATTTCCTCATCTGGAAAAGAGGGATGGCAACGGTCCCCTATTTCTCTGTCATGAAGGCCACCTGGGCAGAAACCCGTTCCTGCTTGGCACGGGGCTCCTGGAGCTGAACCCCTGACGTCCCAAGCACCGTCCCCTCTGGCTGGCCCAGCCTGAGGACGCCAGTGCTGCTGGGAAGTAGGAGAGCCAGATGAACCTCTTGCTTGCTGATCTTTGACTGTTCTCCTTTCCTTTCCAGGTATAGGTTTGTGGCAGGTGAGCAAAGCCCCAGTCATGGAGTCTTGGGCAGCTCCCACTCTGGGGACACCATGCTCCCCGCAGACCAGCACTCAGCATACTGGGGACTCAGGCCCCACCACCTACCAGAGAAGTTCCTGGTGGCCAGCATGGTGGTGAGGATGGCACCCTGAAATAGATAAGAGGAGGGGCGGGGAGGAGGCCGGAGGTGAGGGGAAGGGGGGCACAGAGCATGGGAGGGGTGCGGGGAAGGGCAGGCAGGTGCTCCCTTCAAGGATGAAGCCAAAGCCTCCGCCCCTGCCCCTCCATTTGTCCCAGCCCCCACCCTGCAGCCCAGAGCCCATCCTCCCGCCCTGGAGAAGTTGCTTTGGCTGGACAGCCCTTGGGAAAGGGCCATCCCAGGCGCAGATATTAATAGGTCCCCCAGCCTGGCCAAAGCTGATGGACTTGAGGACACCTACTGGCGGGGATTCCTAAAGGCCACAGAAGTTTCCTGCCTGGGCAAGGACGGCAGACCTTGCAGCCTTCTCTGGACTGGGAGCGCCTTGCTCCAGGACTACTGCCCCCTGGCCTCAGAGCCTGGGGGGATTTTCAGTGTGGAAAAGCCCTCTCTTCAGCAGAGGGCTGGGGGAAAATGGCCCTCCTCACCCTCACGCTGTTTCAGACCTGACTCGGACTCTCTGCGGTGCTAAGAATCCCTGGTTCCCACACCTTGAGACTTCTGTGACACAGCTCCCACTGTGCAGTGGGGTGGGACGTGGCGCTCCTGACATCATGCTGGCCATCACCCTTGGCCCATGTCCCCATCCTGAGCCCCCATTCCCACCCGGGACCTGGAATGCTCCTCGGTCCCTCCTAATCCTCTGTGCTGACGCTCCTCTCTTGTGGCTGCATGGGGCCTGCTGAGAGGACATGGCTCAGGGCCCTCCTGGATCCAACGGTGACTTCCTCCAGGACACAACCGCTGTCTGAGTGATTCAGCCACTCTTCCTTAGCACTTGGCAGCTAGGACCTGTCACCCCACCGCGGTCTACTGCCCGGTAGCATCTGGTCCCCAGAGCTCTCCCCAGCTACTCAGGACCACCTGTGGTCCCCGGGGGCCTTGCTCATGCTCCCTAACATCCATGCAGGCTGGAACATCTTCCCTTTCTGAGTCCACACTGGGCTAGCTCCTGCTTCTCCTTCAGGGTCTCATCTTGGAGCCACTGGCTCCAAGAGACCTGGGAATAGGCATTGCCCAGCTGTGTCCTCCCCAGCCAAGGCACAGCACTCACCAGTGCCCTGCAATGTCCTGGTCACTTGTCCGTCCTCTCCACCACACCAAGAGCTCAGTCAGGGCAAGGCTGGGGTGGAATTCACTGCTCAGCATGCAGTCAGGGTTAAATCAGTGCTTGAAGAACTAGTGAACCCGGGGGTATGGGGGGGTAAGGACCGTTACCTTCAGTTTCCTCCTGGCGTTGAACTTCTTCAGGCAGTCCACGGTCTCCTGTCTATGCATGCAGGAGGCCACAGTGGACCGGTGCTGGGGGGCAGGGGGAGAGGGTTGTGAGTGGCCAGCCAGCCAAGGGCCCCTCAGCAGGGTGGCTTAGCAGAGCTGTGGGGGCATTTTGGCACCCAATGGTCAATACTCCCAGTCATGATGCCAACCATGACACATCCATACCATCCCCGAGCACCACAGCAGGGTCAGTCTCTGGGATTAAGCCTCTTCAACTGTGCGAAGCTAGACCCCAAGATCTGGGGGGCACGGGAAGGGTCTGGGGCTCACCGAGATCCAGGGGTGCTTGAGGGCCTCTGCAGCTGTGATGCGTTTGGACGGGTTGATGGTCAGCATCTTATTGATCAGATCCTTGGCTTCCGGGGTGACAGTGTCCCATTCTGGTGATGGGAACTGGAAGGGGCAGAGGGGCCAGGTTTGCCCAGCCTGCCCCAGGCCACCCCTGCGATCCCCCGGCCCCTGACTGGCAGGGGAGCAGGCAGGGGTTCTAAGCCCATCCACTCGGGGATCCACAACCAGGCAGTGGGATTCCTCGGGACCAGGGGAGACTCACAGCCTCCTGACCCCGGACAGATCAGAACGTGGCCAGAGGGAAAAACCTGCCTCTGTCGTTCTGAGGCTGTGCCCTCTCTGGAGAGCAGCAGACAGTGGTCAAGGAATGGACTATGGAATCAGGAGGCCTGGGTCCAGTTCCTGCCTCTGTCTCTGCCTCCCAGACTGGGGTGGGTCACGTGAGCCACCCTGGAGATGCTATGAGGCTAGACTGACACATCGCTGAGTCCACACCAGCCTTGCAGAGAAGCAATGTGGCTTGGTAGTTAGAAGCCAGGCTACTCTGTGATCTGAGCAGCTAGCTGGCCTCTCTGTGCCTCAACTTCCCTATCTGTAAATGGGGATTAAAAACAGTGTCTTATGCCACAGACTGGCATGAGGATTAAATGTGATCATATATATAAATGATCAGAAGAGTGCTACAGAAGTGTTAGCTATTTTTATTATTTGTATATATGAGAGAACGGAAGCATGGCACTGGGCCTGCCCCCTCACCCCACATCGGTGCTGCTTCTGCCCTCTGGGGCCCCATAGGATAAATGCCATCACTCTGAGCCCCCACTCATTAGGCTCTACGTGGTCAGTGCCTATCACTGGTAGTCTTCAAGCTTCTCTGGGGTTCATCCTTGGCCCCGGAGCTAGACAGAGGCAGGGGGATCTAAGTGGGCTGGGATGGCACGGGGGAGGTGCCCTCAGATCTCTGACCTCCTTGGGCACTGGCTTTCACTGGAAGGGGGCCAGAGGATGGCGGCGCCGTGGCTGGAGAGAGGAGTGACACTCACATCATAGGCGCCGGCTTTGATCTGCTGGTACAGGCGGTGTTGGTCCTCATCCCAGAACGGGGGGTACCCGACCAGCAGGATGTACAGGATGACACCTGGGGAGGGGACCAGGAGAAGCCTCAGCCCTCTGCAAGGAGGGGAGGAGAGATGCGGGAAGGGGGAGTGATGGAAAGGAGAGAGGGGTGTTAGAGGCCTGGAGGGGACAAATGGGCCTTCAGATGGACTCACCGCAGGCCCACAGGTCCACGGGCTTCCCGTATGGGTCCTTCCGCAGCACTTCTGGGGAGAGGTATCCAGGTGTCCCTGCAAACCCTGCTCCCCAGACACACGGACAGGCAGACATACACACACACACAGAAGTTGGCATGTGAGTAACCTGGAGCAGGATCCCGCCGGGAGAGGGGGTAAGGGTCGCCCTGGAGCTAGAGAAAACAGCCCTGACCCCCAGAGCCTGCGGCAAAGCCTCTAGACCAGGGTGGACAGATACGTAGCACACCCGCCACCACTCCCCACTGCATAGCCTGTGGCAGGCAGCAGTAATCAATCACAGAGCTCCATCCCTCTGGATCCAGAGTCAGGGTCATAAACTTCCCAACACAATTCTCACGCACCAACCAATTGCTGGTGGCCTTCAGGATGGGATGTACTTGCCACATCAGCTTCACACTGGGAGTTAAATCCTTCTCCACTCCCCATGGCCGGGTAGGAGCCAGTCGTGGGATGTCAGGAGGCCTGCTCCTATCCTAACCCTGGCTTTGCCCCTGTGTCCTTTGGGTAGTTTCTCTACCTTCTGGGTCTAGGCTTCCTCGTGTGCTAAACGAAGGAAATAAGGATTCCCATCTTAAATGCCTCCTAGTGTCATTGAGAGGATCAAGTGAAATAAAAGGCACCCAAAATATTTTACCAAGTAATCAAAAGAATAGTTACCAGTTACTGAGTGCACTGAGCACTGGGCTGGGCACTTGACACGCCTGGTCTCAGTTAACCCTCACGCAGCCCTTGAGGAACATACTATTATTATCCCCATTTTGTAGATAAGAAAATGCAGGCTCCGAGAAGTGAAATATCTCACCAAAGTCACACACCTCATTAAGTAGCAGAGGCAGGATTTCCCCCAGCCCCTTTGGTACCAAAGGCATTCTACCTCTGAGCTATACCCCCCGTTTTATTTATTTATTTTTGAAACAGGGTCTTTCTATGTTCCTGTGACTGGCCTAGAACCTGCAATCCTCCCATCTCAGCCTTCCAAGTACTGGGATTATGGGTGCGCTCCAACATGCCCGGCTCATAGAGGCAGAATTTGAACCCAGAGCTCTGTTTATTAATCACTGGTCAATATTGCCCATTAAAAAGTAGCCCCAGGAGGCTGAAATGTACCAATTATACCATAATCCCATCTGATTAAGTCCTGGCTTCATCCCTCATAAGCTTGCTTGACCTTTCCCAAGTATCTTAGCCTTTTTCATCATCTGTAAAATTAGGACACTGATCTCCAGCACCCAGGTTTAAGGAAAGCTCATGGAAGCCCCTGCCAACAATGCCAGAGTGTGTTCGCATGAAGAAGCCATTCTATCATTTAAGTTCCCGTGCTTGGCCCCCAGGGAAGTCGGATGGGCATAGCCCATTGGCTTGGAGGCCAGGTGAGGTGGGTCTCTGCTCCCTGGGTCCTTCTGGTCTAGTGGCCATCTGAAGTCCATCTCCACTCAGGCATAAGATTCAGAGAAGCCCACATGTTAACACAAAGGCTGCCATCGCCCCTGCACTCTCGCTCCACTCACCAAACCATGCTTGCTGCTCCCCCTCCACCTCAATGGCCAGGCCAAAGTCCGCCAGTTTCACCGCTGCGCCCTTGAGCTTGGAAGCCAGCAGAAGATTCTCCGGCTTCCCAGGGCCAGGGAGAGGGAGAGGGAGGATAGGATGAGAGATGGTCAGCATATTCAGAACGCTTCCCCCAGCCCCAGCCATAGGACCCCGAGCTTCAGTCTCCACAGAGGGGGCTCTCCTCTCTCAAGAGCTCTATCTTCTGCACCAGAAAGGCCCTTTCTCCACCGGCCACCACTGCATAAGGAAGCAGCTGCAGCACCATGGCCCTACTCTATGCCAGCCCCTGGGCTAACCGTCCCACGGGCATCCTCTCACCCCTTCTCCCAACAACCTCTCCGGGCAGGCATTATCTCTGCTTTCCACGGTGGTTTCTGATGCTCCTAAAACCAGTCTCGCTCACTCTTACCTGTGGGCCTTGGCACTTCCCGTTTTCCCTGCCTGATTTGCTGTACCTCCAAGCTTCACGGGCTGGTCACTTCTCTTTGTTTAGCTGTCACCCTCATGTCACTCCTTCAGAGAGCCCCACCACCACCACCATTCACAATTCTGTCTAAAGAAGGAGCCCTCTGGTGTAATCTGTCTTAGCTCCTGTTGTTACCTAAATGTTTATATAGATGAGAAACTGGGGCTTAGGTTAAGAGACTTGACCGAGATCACATAGGGTCAGAATCAAGGCAAAGACTCACTTCATCTATACCACTTTAGGCTGAAAGATGGTGGGGCTTGTGTACAGGGCCGTAGCTGACCTGGGGAGGCCACACACTGGCCTCTGGGGCACTGACACTGCCTCCCACTGGTGCAGGCCCCCAGGATTTCTCCACCCTGCTGGTCCCTCTGCACCTTGGGACTCATGACAAAAGGGGGCTAGGAGTGTGGGCTTCACCCTTAGGGAGCGCCACCATCTGATCCCAGCACTGCACTTCATGCAGTAGAACTTCGACACCTTATCTCACTTCTCTGGGTTGTAGTTCCCTCCCAGAAATGGGGGCAATGCCTACGGGGTGGGTGGTATCTGGGTTACCCAAGACAATCCCTAGAAAGCACTCTGCAGGGCCTGCAGTGAGGTCCTGAAGCCTCAGCACTTGAGAGCACTTCCTAGGGAGGGGCTTTGAGCCTTAGGTGCCACTGGTTTCCAGTCTTTCTCTGACACCTTTTCCCAGGGGACTTCCAAGGGCTCCCAACTCTGACCTTTTGCTGTCAGAGCTAGCCTGCACCCAAACAAATACAGCTGTCTCTGCTGGGCTCCTTAAGGCCTCCTTTGTCCTGTGGGGACCATGTTCCCAACATGTCCTGGGTCTCAGTAGCCATCCTGCCCTGATTTGATGAATGTGCCACTAATTAGTGTATCCAGAGTGGCCTAAATTTGGGCTGCCTCTCCTCCTTTCTCCTCCCTTGCAGGGGCTGTAACTATAACAGGAACAGCCCTTTAGGGACAACTGCCTTGCCATTTGGCCGGAGACCCTCTTAGAGTGCACACTGGCTTGGAGGTCTAGACCAAACCACGGGGAGCTCATCTGGGGCAGGTGAAAAGCCATGGGCCTCCTAGCCAGAGGTAGGTGGGGGTTCTGACCAAAGCATGGTGCCTCAAAGAGGGACCCGGACTGACTGGAGCACACCCAGGGAGGGTGTCCAGGGAGTAGGGCCTCATGTTGTGGCGGGAATGGGGAGTACAGCCCACTGAAGATTCAGGAGCTACAACAAAGCTGCCCAAGTTTCTAGGGCTATTCCCAGCTGCAGGCTCCATCTTTGTGTGGTTCCAAACCAGGGTTCAGGACAATGCCCCCCCCCACAGTAGGAAAGAGTGAAGGAGCATTTCCCCAAGGTGTAAGGGGCACCCCATGGGAGGTGAGCTCATTGCCACTGAAGGCCAAAAGTAGAGGCTCCCAAGAGGAGCACTAGAAGCGGCTGCTACAGAAGCAGGAGCTAGACCAAGTGGCTTGAGTCTCCAAGGTGACAGGACCTGGGGTTGCAAGGCCAGAGCACCCTGGTCCTCACTCAGGCACGGTTGAAATACATGTCCTTGGGTAAATCCTTTGGACTCTTTCAGCCTCAGTTTCCTATTCTGCAAAAGGAGGATGCGATGAGCTACCAGGGACTGGCGCCATGAGGCCTTGCAGGGAGACCCATGAAGCCATGATGATAAGGCAAGGCCAAGAGGCTTAGTCCTGCCAACCCCCTTCAGATGGGAAGGGGGGACTCGGAGGACCCAAAGTCCTGCTTTTCTTGCTCCCTGCCTGCCAGATACCTGGGAAGCAGAATAGCAGTGTGTCTATGTCCCAGGCATTGTGCAATTTCACCGGACAGCCCACCGACCTGGGCAGGGTTGTTATGGCAACCCCCATTGCAAGGAAGGCCCAGCAGAGCAACTGCACCAGGTGTGGCCCCTGGAGTCTGGACCCAGCTGGCCTCCTCCCACCTACCAGGGCCCCTGGGGGCCTCCCTGCACTTCACCTGGCACAGAACAAAGCAGCCAGCTGCTCTACCTTCCTGAGCTCAGCTGCCTTCTCCCACCATGGGGAATACTCCCACCCACCCCAAACGGGAAATTGAAGGGATTCCAGTAACACTCAGTTCTGTGGGAGGGTGGATGTGCAGAGGGTGGGGGTCTCCGGGTGGGCCGCACCCACACCGATTGCTCACCTTCAGGTCCCGGTGCACCACCCCCATCTGGTGGCAGTGCAGCACAGCCTCCAGGATCTGCTGGATACAGTGACTGGGGAGAGAGAGGGAGGGTCAGCGCTGAGGGTCACCGCTGAGAGCCGGCTCCCTCGGGAGGCTGAGAGCTGGCAACTGGGCCCGGCACTCACCTGGCATCTGCTTCACTGTAATACTCCCGGGCCACGATGTCCTCAAACAGCTCCCCGCCAGTGACCCTGGGGACACAGGCACGGTCACCCTCCCACAAAAGCCCAGGTGCCACCCGGTAGAGGAGTGTCCAGGAAGACAAGGGTGGGGCCAGGGACTTCAGAGCCTCAGCCCCCAAAGGAGGAACCTGGGGCCGCTGGGGTGACTCCTGCTTGCCCCCTTCCTATCTTCTAGAACACTCTTCCTCTGCTGCCTCCCTCCCCTTCTCCCCTGCTGGGTCCTGGCTGGTGGCAGAGGGGACACTCATAACAATCTCTGGGTCCCTCAGGCTGCTAGAAACCCAACAGCTTTTTTCTTTCTTTCTTTTTATTGTATAGACTTTTTCATTTATTTATTTAGGTCCTGGGGATTGAATCTAGGAGCATTCTACCTCTGACCTACACCTCCAGCACTTTTTCTATTTTTATTTATGGGGTCTTGTTAAGTTCCTGAGGATCTCACTAAGTTGCTGAGACTGACTTTGAACCTGTGATCCTCTTGTCTTAGCCTCCCAAGTACTTGGATTACAGGCATGTACCACCATATCCCACTTAGACTTTTTTCTTTTTTAGGAGTAGCTTTGGGCTCACAGGAAATTGGAGTGAAAGGTACAGAGGTTTCCCAAGTACCTGGCCCCCAAAGTGCATGCCCACCCCCTTCCACAGGCCCAGGCTGCCTTACAGGTGAGGCCAGCTGTGTGTCTGATTTCCACTACCGATCTGGGATCCACCAAATTCTGTCATTTCATTACTACTCTAACAAATCAAACACATTCCTAAAGGAAACATTATATCGCCGCCACAAATGGCAAACCAGCATCACTGGCCACAAATAGAAGAGAAACAAAAATAAATGCATGATCACAGTTTAAAACATTTGCTGTTTTAACTAGGGAAACCGGCTTGCGCAGCTCAGAATGCAGGCCTGCCACATTTGGGGGAACACTGGACCTGAAAAGGGAATTTGGTCCAGCCAGGGGTGTTCAGGACCCTGCCTGGCACCCCCACACCATGCCACAGCCGAGGGTGGGGCCAGACTCACAGGTCGAAGATCAGGTAATGGTGTCCCTCCTCGGAGATGCTGTCGTGGAGTCGGACTGCAGGAGGATGAGGCAGTTGGTCACACTTGGACACACTGCTCCCCACCCTGCCACCCCTCCTACCCCTCACGTAGCCAACATCCCAGTAGCTCAGCCGTGAGCACGAACTCAGTGCCAGGGGCTTTGACAAAACACCCCTGACAAAGGCTCCCCACATCCAGACCTCAGGCATTACTGAAAGAGGGCTTGAAGACCAAAGACCCTGCTTTGTCAAAGTTCGTCTCTTCCCCTCTGCGGTCTGCAGTTTTGTTGCTGGGCAGGCGAGAGCCATGAAAGGGCCTGTGGTGCCAGTCTCTGCCATAGAATAGCTATATGACTTCGGGTAGGTTGCTAAGCCTTTCTGTGCCTTTCTTTCCTTGCCTGGACCACAAGAATGATACTCTTAGACTTGCAAGCTTGTTGTGAGAGGTCAATAGGGAATGCAGTTGATGCTCACTCAGTGCTGGCCCTGAGCTGATATCCCTGCTCCTGCTCCTAGTACTGAGGAAATAACAGAGCCCTGGGTCCCTGAGCTACCACTGCATTCACCAGGGGCAGAGGCCAAGCTCCCAGGAGTCCAGAGTTCTCCAAACTATCCCCTGAGCTGTTTCCTTCCTCAAACCCCCATTTCCTTCTCCCCTTCACTCCCCATCCCACCCCCTCGCCAGCCCCTTCCGAGAAAGAAAACAGTTCAGACAGAGCCCTGTCCACACTTGAAGACGCCACTACTAATCTCACTAATATGCACAGTAGGGAGGAGGAAGGGAAATCCCAAATGCTGGGTGCATGTATTGAATCTCCTACATTGTATAATTACATTGCACCAATAAAATTGCTTATAAAAAAGAAAAAGGAATGAAGGGAGAGAGGGAGGAAGGGGTGGGCCGAAGCCTGGGGCTGACTCTGGAGCTACGTCCTGATGACCAGGGGTCGAGTTCTCATGAGATAGAAAGCTCATCCTGCCCTGCAAAAGTGTCCATGGTGGAGGCAAGGGTGGGGTTAGAGAAGCAAACTCCATCCATGCACAGCTGTTAAATGATGCAGCAGTTTCATATGCACTGGTTTACAAGCATCTCCAAAGTGTGTCCTTTGGTGAAAAAGCCAAGTGCAAAACAATATGTGTTTAAGCTTACGTATGGCGTAGGTCTTTCTGGAAGAATACAGAGAAGTGGGCAATGAGGTTGCCTTTAGGAGGGGAACTGGGGGGCAGGGTTGTGGGGGAGACTCACTTTTCATGGTAAAACCTAGTGCCACTGAATTTGTGTGTGTGTGTGTGTGTGTGTGTGTTTGTGTGTGTGTGTGTGTGGTGTGTGTGTGTTACTGGGGATTGAACCCAGGGGCATTCTAGCTCCAAGCTACACCCCTAGCCCTATTTTTTATTCTGAAATAGAGTCACACGAAATTGCAGAGGGCCTCACTAAGTGGATGAGGCTGGCCACAAACCTATAATCCTCCTGTCTCAGCCTCCCAAGTACTGGGATTACAAGTGTGTGCCACCAGACCCTGTGTGCCACTGATTTTTTTTTTTTT
>PVLC010033318.1:0-17606 GCA_004027655.1 Graphiurus murinus | reverse complement strand
AAAAAAAAAAAAAAAAAAAAGAAAATAATGAGAAATAAATATAAATGTAAAGAAATAAAATAATATAGATTGTATGTGATAATATATAATTAAATAAAATATAATGAAATAAAAGTAATTAAATAAAACAATGAAGTATAAAATTTATGAGAAATAAAATATAATGAAATAAAATATTATGTATGATAATATGTGATGAAATAAAATAGGAATATATAACAGTGAAATAAAATAAAAATAATGAAGTATAAAAATAATGAAAAATAAAAATAAAAGGATGCAGCTCAGTGCTCTAGCACTTGCCTAGCATGTGTGAGACCCTGGGTTCAATCCTCAGTTCTCCAGAAAAAAAATAAAGACAGTTTATTGGCTTTCTAAGTTTCAGGCAAGAGAACTATCATTCTTTCTGGATGTCAGAGATTCTAGAAAATGTGTAAAGCACAGGGAAACTGTTTGTTAGAAGTTCATCCTTTTAACGATGTAGCCCTGTTAAGCAATCTTGAGAATTGCTCTGTGTTCTGCAGGAAGCAACGCGACGGCGATGTGATGATTCTGACACCTTCTTTCCACCCCACCCGTGTAAGGAGGCATCCATGGGGACTGTGTCAGCATGCAGCAGGGGGATCCTCGTCACCCCCTTTTGCATTTGTTCATGTCTTGCTTCCTCTCCCTATCCTCTTCCTTCTCCTTCTCAGTCCCCAGGAGAGAAACACATTAGGGATCTCCATGGGTCACCAAGAACCCTCATGGGGCTTTAGAGCTGCCACCTCTCTATAGTTTAAATTATCTCCTTAAAAAGCCAGGCGTGGTGGTGCACGCTTGTAATCCCCGTACTTGGGAGGCTGAGACAGGAGGATCGCAGGTTCACAGCCAGCCTCAGCTACTTAGTGAGGCCCTCCGCAACTTAGTGAGACCCTGTTTCAAAGTAAAGAATAAAAAATAGGACTGGAGATATAGCTCGGAGGTAGAATGCCCCTGGGTTCAAACCCCAGTACTGAAAAAAAAAAAAAAGGGATTATCCCCTTAAGGAGGATGCACCACTTTTATAATATAAGAAATTGATAAAAGGTGACTATCTTTGGTATTAAATTCAATAGGAAATGGTCATTTAAATTTCTAGCAAATCAACATTTTAAAAAGTTTTAGACATTTTCACCAATAGAAAAGACACACATAATGGACATCATGAATCCACCCCAGTTAATCATCCTAATTTAGTTTTGGAGCCAGAAATATAATTACTATGCTTGTCCTCCCATTTACTTATGGATATAAGAAATCTGGATATTTGAAAGTCATTTAACATACATTCATTGCCCTAATTTCCCCAATTTTACAAGAATTTAGTACACGGTTACCAGTCCTGGGGTTGTTTTTTTGTTTTGTTTTTCCCTCACTTGGCTTATCACCTTTTGTTATTTTATTTTATTTTGCAGAACTGAGGATTGAACTGAGGGGCCTTCTACCTCTGAGCCCCACAGCCCTATTTTTTATTCTTTATTTTGAAACAGGGTCTCACTAAACTGCGGAGGGCCTCACTAAGTAGCTGAGGCTGGCCATAAACCTGCGATCCTCCTGTCTCAGCCTCCCAAGTACTGAGATTATAAGCGTGTACCACCAGGCATGGCTTTTTTTTTTTTTTTTTTTTTTTCATGTGTGATACTGGGGATGAAACCCAAGGGCCCCCTATCTCTAAGCTCCACCCCCAGCCCCTTTTACTTTTTATTTTGAAACAGAGTCTTGCTAGTTGCTCAGAGCCTCACTAAGTTGCTGAGACTGTCCTCAAACCTGCAAACCTCCTGTCTCAGTCTCCCAAGTACTGGAATTACAGGTGTACACCACCATGCCTGGCTTTAGCTTATGTTTTAACAAATGAAATTGTAGTTATTTATATTTCAGTGTCACTCAAATTGTAAATTAGAAATTTGTAATATCAAATTATAAATGGACATGTTGGCATCTTTTTGTGCCAGTTCTTTGAGGATATTGGAGGCTCCAAGTTTAAGGCAACCCACAGCTACTTTACCAGAATTGTCAGCCATGCTGTACACCAGAGTTATATATGCTGGCTGAGAATCTCACCACCATATTGATTTTAAGTGATTCCAAAGGTAACTTCTGGACCAGAGTCCATTTATTCACCAGGAAGGAAAAAAAAACCCATTATTAACATATTTCTAGCTCGGTGATGTCTCTTTTTAAATTAGACAGTGAGAGTATAGCTGTAAATCGGGTTATTTTCTTCAGTGTTGACACATTAAAAAGTCTTTGAATTGGAACTTGGTCACTATTTTTAGCACTTTAGTTTGCAGTTCTGCTTGGGACTCTTAGTCCCAAAACAACTCATTACTGATTCCTGTGTTGGCACTTTGGTCACAGCTGACTATGTTCACTGGGCAAACATTTATTGAGCCCTTTCTGCTCAATAAATGTTGCACCTGGAGGCAGGACAACATTTGCAAGAAATATAGAGTCCAGGACAGAAGGGGAGACACCTCCACGAAAGAAAATCCTCTGGAAGGGCGTGGAAGGGAGAGGTCACTTTAGCTGGTGAATCAGGACAGGTGTCATCTGGGACAGCCTATGTGAGCAAAGCCCAAGGGGGCTACATCTGAAAAGTTTCTGTTCTGCCAAAGAAACCATCAAGAATCTAAAGAGAGAGACTATGAGCTGGGCATGGTGGTGCACACTTGTAATCTCAGTACTTGGGAGGCTGAGACAGGAAGACTGCAGGTTTGCAGTCAGCCTCAGCAACTTAGGGAGACCCTGTCTCCAAATAAAAGAATAAAGTAGGGCTGAGGGTATAAGCTCGGAGGTAGGATGCTCCTGGGTCCAATCCCCAGTACAAAGAGAGAGAGAGAGAGAGAGAGAGAGAGAGAGAGAGAGAGAGGAGGAAGGAGAGGGAGGGAGGGAAAGGAAAGACAGGCTATAGATTGGAAGATCTTTGCCAGTTACTTCTCTGATATAGGACTAATACCCAGAATATAGAAAGAACTTAAAAGACTTAACACTAAAAAAAAAAAAAAACCCAAAACAATTTAGTGTAATTACCCAAGAAATGAGCAATGAGCAGTAGAACTATAGATACTTCACAAAAGAAGAAGTACAAATGGCCAATAAATATAGAATAAAAATGTTCAACATCATTAACAATCAGGGAGATGTAAATCAGAACTACACTGAGATTCCATCTAACCCCAATTAGAATGTCAATCATTAAAAATACAAACAACAGAAAATGCTGGTGAGGATGTGGGGAAATAGGAACTCTTCTATACTGTTGGTGGGATTGAAAATTAGTACAGCCACTATGGAGATCAGTGTGGAGATTCCTCAGAAAACTGGGAATGGATCCACCATATGATCCAGCAATATCATGCCTGGGTTCTTTCCAAAAGGACTGAAATCAGATTACAGTAATATATGCATACCGATGTTTATAGCAGCATAATTCCCAATAGCCAAATTATGGAACCAACCTTGGTGTCCATCAACAGATGAATATATTACCAAGTTATGGGATTTACATATAATGGAATTTTACTCAGCAATAAAGAACAACAAAATACTATCATTTGCAGGAAAATGGAAGGACTTGGGGAACATTATGTTAAGTGAGATGAGACAGTCACAGAAAGTGAAGGGGCATAAGTTTTCTCTCATATGCAGAAGCTGAGGAGTAATCAGGATACCAGAGGGACTTCAGATAATGGAAAAGAAACCTCAGTGGAGCCAGGGAGATGGTCTAAAGGAAGGGGGAAGGGAGAGGGAGGGTGGATAAAGGAATCACATCCATTGACATTGTATACCAATGTGGGAATACCAATGCCAATCTCAATTCCCTGTATGGTGGGGAGGGGGAGGGAGCCAAGCCCACCAAGTGCTGTGTGCAGGTATGTTACTCATCACTGTAGTGCAACTATAAGACTATAATGCACCAATAAAAGTATAAATAAATTTTAAAAGTCTGATGCAGAAGTAGCTCACTGGAGGCTGAAGGAGTTGTGTAGACGTCCGACGTGCTGGTAACACAAAACCAAGTCAGCAACCTCATATCATCCAGTTTGGGTGTAGCCTCAGAGCCGTGAAGGCAATGCCGAGTCTTTGTAAGTTAAGAGACGCCTTTGCAATTAAAAACGTGCCCACGGACGTTTAGGTTCTACCAGCTACTCTTCTCAACATGTGTCTAGACATTTCTACACGTTACATCCTTGTAACTGCACGACAGATGGAAGAAGGCAAAGTACCTGCCGTCCTTGATGACTTCGCACGTCCTGTTGTTGATTTCCTTATCCATTTTATGGCGAGCCTGTAGAAGGGAGATGAGGGAACGGTGTTTTAATCATCTCGATATAGACAGTATTAACGCCAAATGAAAAATACGTGCAGAGCAGCGAGTAGAAAGTCGCATGCGAGCCTTACCACGTCGTCCACCAGGTCTTTGATTGCAGTGATGCCCAGCACCAGGAGCAGAGGGAAGAGTGTGGTGTACCACGCCAGGGTGGAGATTTGAGGAATTGCCTAAAAGAAATCGGAAGGCTTGCAGGTGCCCAGTAGGCATAGGTACCAGAGAGGTCCATGACCACTGGTTCTAAGCTGGCTCATTCCAATGCCCATCCCCCCACAGGGAAAGGCGTTGAAATATCCAGCCAACCTCTTTCTGGTGGCTCTGCAGCTTCTGGTCACCTGGAACAGAGCCTGGAAGACTCCTGAAAGCATCTCATTGTGACCTGAACTGGACATGAAGGGAGTTTTGTAACATGATAGCTAACTACTGAGAGGCCTAGTGGTACATGCCTGGGATCCCAGTACTTGGGAGGCTGAGACAGGAGGATCGCAGGTTCAAGGCTACTCTTAGCAACATAGCAAGGCTTTTAGCAACCTAGGGAGATCTTGCTTCAAAGCAAAAAAGAAAAAGGGCTGGGCTATAGCTTGGAGGTAGAATACCCCAGTACCAAAAAAAAAAAAAAAAAAAAAAAAAAACCTCCTCTGAATGTTTTGTAAAAATCATAATTTACTGAGGGGTTAGTCTTTAACATTTAGAGAAGGAATCTAAGCTGTACACAGCAGGCTGCTCAGGCGGTGATCCCTGAGGGGCCCGTGATGCAGGCAAAGGTGGCAGCAGGTACTGGTGCCTCTGGAGGCTGGGAATCAGGTAGAGGATCTTTGGGGGCAGGTGGCAGGTGAAGAAAGTTCTCTTCTAACCATCATTGCTATTGGCCCAACAAGAAGGGACTGGCCTTGGAGAAAGCTCTGTCTCCATCAAGACAGCCCCCACAGCTTGAATGGAAGTTTGGGAGTCTAGTTAATGAAGACCTCTTGCAATCTGTCAATGATTGGGTCACATCGTTTGATATTTTGTTTGCTTGTTTGTTTTTCTTTACGGTACTAGGGATTAAGCCCAGGGACATTCTACCTTGAAGCTACACTCTCAGCCCTATTTTATTTATTATTTTGAAACACAGTCTTGCTAAGTTGCAGAGGACCTCACTAAATTGCTGAGGCTGGCTGCGAACCTGTGATCCTCCCGTCTCAGTCTCCCTTGTACTGGGATTACAAGCATATGCTACTACACCTGGCTGTGCTACCATTTTATAAAACCTTAATGGGTGAATGCCAGCAGTAGGATTGTTTTCCAAATCCAACAATTGATGGCAAGAATCTGATAAGGTCAAGCGGATACACTGTCTTTGCAACTTGCATGTCAGGTACTGAGGGTTGACGCTGATCACTAGATGAAGTGCATAGAAATCCCTTGATTATAGCAGGAGTCTCCAACAGAGAGCAGTCTTACTTTCCAGATAAGTGACTCCTTTGCCATGATTTAAAAAAAAAAAAAATCAGAAAGAAGGCCTTTTCTAATACAAAAATCAGCTCACAAAAATAACTTACTGTCTTAGCCAGGTACTGTGGTGGACACCTATAATCCCAGCTACTTGGAAGGCTGAGAGAAGAGGATTGCAAGTTTGAGGCTAGCCTTGAAAATTTAGTGAGACCCTGTCTCAAAATTAAAAAAAAAAAAAAAAAAAAAAAAGGGCTGGGAATGTAGCTCAGTGATAGAGCACCCTTGGATTCAATAAATAACTAAAACTTAGAAACTTTATGACCGAGGTGGGCATGGTGGCGCATGCTTGTAATCCCAGTACTTGGGAGGCTGAGATGAGAGGATCCGGGTTCCTGGCCAGCCTCAGCTATTTAGTGAGGCCCTCTGCAACTTACTGAGACTCTGTTTCAAAATAAAGAATAAAAAATAGGGCTGGGGGTAGAGCTCAGAGGGTTCAATCCCCAGTACCACAAACAAACAAACAAACAAACAAACAAACAAAACCCTTTATGACCAAAATAGTAATAAAAATCCATAATAAGCCAGGCGTAGTGGCACATGCTGTAATTCCAGCATTTGGGAGGCTGAGACTGGAAGATCCAGGTTCACAGCCAGCCTCAGCTCCTTAGTGAGGCCCTCCACAACTTAGTGAGACCCTGTTTCAAAATAAAGAATAAAAAATAGGGCTGGGGGTGTAGCTCAGAGGTAGAATGCCCCCAGGTTCCATCCCCAGTACCGAAAAAAAAAATCAATAATATTCTTAGAGAAACTAGGCAACTAAATGCAAAAATGAAGGATAAGCACAAAAAATAGGTTTAATTACAAAGACTTGTAAAGCAAAGGTTTTAGTTTACTTCAGGAATATCAGTTTTAACACAAGTGGAAAATCAAATTTTAAAATAATAGCACTCAGCCAGGTGTGGTGGTACACAACTGTAATCTCAGTTCTTCGAAGGGTGAGACAGGAGGAGCGCAGGTTCGAGGGCAGCCTCAGCAGCTTAGTGAGGCCCTCAGCAACTTATTGAGACCCTATTTCAAAATAAAAAATAAAATAGGTCTGGGGGTATAGCTTGGAGATAGACTGTCCCTGGGTTCAATTCCTGGTACCAAAGAAAAGAAAAGAGAAAAAAAAGAAAAGAAAGGAAAAAAAAAGAAAAGGTAGCTGCGTGTGGTGGTGCACACTTGTAATCCCAGTACTTGGGAGGCTGAGACAGAGGCATTGCAGATTGGCAGCTAGTCTCAGCTACTTATGAGGCTCTCCACAACTTAATGAGACCCTATTTCAAAATAAGGAATAAAAAATAGGGCTGGGGATGTAGCTCAGAGATAGAATGCCCATGGGTTCAATCCTAAGTATCACAAAAAAAAGAAAGAAAAGAAAGGAAAAGAAAGCACTAGAACCATATTTCCATGTGTTCCCTTTGCCTGTTGACACACTGTGTAAGCTGGTACAGAAGAGGCCTTGATCCCTTTTGTAGAAAACCCTTATGTTCATAGAGAACGCTTTCAAGATTAACCACGTTATGTGTCTATGACATAAGCATATGTAGTCACCATGATTCATAAGAGATTGAAGATATCAAAGGGCATTACCTGTAGGATAAGAAGGATCAGGAAATAGAAATTGGCTGCTCTCTTAAACTGCTCAAACAAATTCATGGGTAGGAAGGTAAATGCGTTGTACTTGTAGGTTTTAATTGCATTATTCTGTTGGAAAGAATAAGAACGTTATTCTAAATTATGTCACACGGCATGTTTACCTGCCTGTAAAAAAATCACTACAACACCTACAGCAGCCCAGTGTCATAATCTATCGGTCAGAAAGACACTGAGGTTTCCTTTAAGTTTTTAATTCTAGCTGGCCTCAAAATGACCAGTTGGGGGCTTATATCAGCGAGAGGAATGAAATGCAGACATCGGACTGTGACCCTGTGGGTCCTGCTGCCAGAGGCCTTAATCCACCAGGGCCTCCTAGAAAATGGGGCAAAGAAGCCAGGTGTGGTGGTGCACACCTGTAATACCAGTACTTGAGAAGCTGAGACAGGAGGATTGCAGGTTTGAGAACAACCTCAGTAAGTAGTGAGATTCTCTTCAACCTAACGAGACCTTGTTTCATAAAAAAAAATAAAATAGGGCTGAGGAAGTAGCTTGGAGGTAGAATGTCTCCAGGTTCAATTCCCAGCTCCACACACACAAAATAAAAATAAAAACAAAAATAAGATGAAAGAAGCCGGGCATGATGGCGCACGCTTGTCATCCCAGTTCTCGGGAGGCTGAGACATGAGGATCGCAGGTTCACAGCCAGCCTCAGCTATTTAGTGAGGCCCTCTGTAACTTAGTGAGACCTTGTTTCAAAATAAAGAATAAAAAATAGGGCTTGAGATGTAGCTTGGAGGTAGGATGTACCTGGGTTCAATCTCCAGTACCCCCCTACACACACACACACACACACACACACACACACACATGAAAGGAAAAGGAAGGAAGGAAGGGAGGAAGGGAGGGAAGGAGATTAAAAAAGAAAGAAAGAAAGAGAGAGAGAGAGAGAGGGAGGGAGGGAGGAAGGAAGGAAAAGAAAGAAAGGGGGGAGGGAGGGAGGAAATGACAAAAAGAAAACAGAGCAAAGGTGGATGTCACTACAAGCAGACCAAAAAAATGAACACTTATTGAGGGCGGATAGAGGCTGATGTGTAAGGGAGAGTACAAGACACTTCCAGGTTGAGCTGTGTCTCCCCCAAAACATATATTCAAGTCCTAACCCCAATAACTTTAAAGTAGGATCTTATTTGGAAATAGGGATTTTGCAGATATAATCTATATGAAGCCATGCTGTATTCGGCCGAGCCCTAAGCCAATCACTGATGTCCTTAAAAGAAGGGGAAAATGGGACAGAGTGACACAGGGGAAATGCCACTTGAAGACAGAAGCAGGGACCAGTGGGATGTGTCCACAAGCCAAGGAGTTTCAAGGATTGTGGGTAACCCTCAGCAGCTGGGGGAGGCACCAAGGGGACGGGGACTGTCAGTGGGACCAGCCCGCCAACCTTGACTGTGGACTTCTGGCCCGGGAATGGAGTGAGAATAAACTTATGTTGCTGTAAGCCACGCAGCCATGACACTGTGCTAAAGCAGCCTCCGGAAGTCAAGTCAGATGCCTGGTGGCATTTAAGCCCACAGTCAACAGATGTTCTTTATCATATTTCAAAGGCAATCAGCACTTTCTTAGATGGAAAAAAAAATCTTTAAAGTCTCTAAATCCGTCCCAGGCAAAGGAGGGGGAGAAAATTACTAAGATTCCTTTCATACTACTTTCAAACAAGGCTTCTGCGACATTGTTGTTATTATTTTATTATTATTTATTGTGTGTGTGTGTGTGTGTGTGTGTGTGTGTGTGTGTGTGTGTGTGTGTGGTACTGGGGATGGAACCAGGGGCATTCTACCTCTGAGCTACACCTCTGTAACTTAGTGAGACCTTGTTTCAAAATAAAGAATAAAAAATAGGGCTTGAGATGTAGCTTGGAGGTAGAATGCACCTGGGTTCAATCCCCAGTACCCTCCTACACACACACACACACACACACACACACACACACACACACACACACAGATGAAAGGAAAAGGAAAGAAGGAAGGAAGGGAGGGAATAAGAAAGAAAGAGAGGGAGGAAGGAAGGAAGGAAAAGAAAGAGAGAGAGGGAGGGAGGAAATGAGCCCTATTTTTGATTCTTTATCTTTTTTTTTTGCAGTATTGGGGATTGAACTCAGGGGCATTTTACCTCCAAGCTATACCCCCAGCCCTATTTTTTAAAATTCTTTATCTTGAAACAAGGTCTCAGTAAGTTGCACAGGGCCTAAGTTGCTAAGGCTGGCTGTGAACCTGTGATCCTCCTGTCTCAGCCTTCAAGTACTGGGATTACAAGCATGTACCACCATGCCTGGCTCCACTCTGTGATATTATTTTATACTCTTTCATAAAACTTTTTTTTGTGTGTGTGTGTGTGACACTGGGGATTGAACACAGAGCCATTCTACCTCCAAGCTAAACCTCCAGCCCTAGCCGGGCGTGGTGGTACGCGCCTGTAATCTCAATACTTGGGAGGCTGAGACAGGAGGATCACAGGTTCACAGCCAACTTCAGCAACTTAGTGAGACCCTGTTTCAAAATAAAGAATAAAATAGGGCTAGGGTGTAGCTTGGGGTAGAATGCCCCTGGGTTCCATCCCCAGTACCAAAATTAAATATCCAGCCCCATTTTATTTTTATTTTGAAACAGGGTCTCACTAGGTTGATAAGGGTTTCACGACATGCTGAGGCTGGCTGTGAACCTGTGCTCTTCCTGTCTCAGCCTCTCAAGTACGGAGGATATAGGCTTGCGTCACCATGCTTGGCTTCATAAAACATTTTTAAGAGAGTTTCGCAAACACATGGGGAAAGTTCTATCTATATAATTTTGGGTTTTCTTTCAATCACCCTGATTTTTCTTTAGGGTAGATAAACCTCAATGAAAATGATGTTCAATGGAACTTATAAGGTTTATCGACAGTCCCAGGTTAATGGTCATCCTGAAGATAGGCATAATGCGAAGCTGGCAGGCATGCCAGTGACTGGAAAAAAATGGTTATAATGAAAATAATTTAGGAGACAGGCATAGTGGCACACACTTGTAAACCCAGCACTTGAGAGGCTGAGACCGGAGGATCCAGGCTCGCAGCCAGCCTCAGTTACTTAGTGAGGCCCTCTGCAACTTAGTGAGACCCTGTTTCAAAATAAAGAATAAAAACCAGGGCTGAGGGTGTAGCTCAGAGGTAGAATGCCCCTGGGTTCAATCCCTACTACTGAAAAAAGAAAAAATTTAGGAATCAGCTGGGTATGGTGGTGCCACCTATAATCCCGTACTTGGGAAGCTGAGATAGGAGAACAGCTTCAGAAAGTAGTGAGACTCTTTCAATGCAAAAATAAAATAGATCTGGGGGTATAGCTTGGAGGTAGAATGCCCCTGGGTTCAAACTCCAGCATGACAAGTAATAATAATAATAGTAATAATAATAAGGAATGAACTTACCGCATATTTACTTTCCTTAATACAGAAGAACTTCGTGTTCATAAAATGAGGTTGTTCGTGGTACTTTCGATCATTTGCTTTGACTTGCCATGTACACTCTTTAAAAGGGAATGAGAAGAAAAGTACATAATTGCAAAAGGAATCAAATTGCAAAAGGAATCAAATTGACATGAGGTCATTAGAGTGAATCCTAATCCTGTAGGACTGACGTCCTATAAAAGGGGTGGAGCTGGGTGTGGTGGTGCACACCTGTATCCTGATACTTGTGGGATATTTGTGGAGAGGCTGAGACAGGAGGATCACAGTTTTTCTGTTTGTTTGTAGTACTGGGGATTGAACCCAGGGCATTCTACCTCCGAGCTACACCCCCAGCCCTATTTTTTTTCTTTATTTTTTTATGATTGGTGCATTGTAATCATACATCTTTGTTAGATACAAGCTGGTAGAGGCATACATGCACACATCTCTCATTTAACCTCTCCCCAATTCCTGCCCCATTCTGTCCTCCTCCCTCATTCTCAAGTTCAGTTTAGTGATTGACTTTGATATGTTTGTGAAAGTACATCATGTGCATTAGGGTGCCCCCCCATCACCTTCAGTTAAGTCACATTCTTTGCTCATCTAAGGTTTTTCCTTCTTCATTTAGAGTCCCTCTTATAACCCCTTTCTCCCTAGCTTCTGCATATTAGGAAGAGCATATGATTTTTTACTTTTTGTGACTGACTAATCTCACTTAGCATAATGTTTTCCAGTTCCATCCATTTCCCTGCAAACGACATGATTTTGTTCTTCTTTATGGCTCAATAAAATTCTATTGTGTATATATCACATAGTTTTATAATCCATTCAGAGTCTCACTAAGTTGCAGAGGGCCTAACTAAGTAGCTCAGGCTGGCCTCGAACCCAGATCCTTCTGTTTCAGCCTCCCAAGTACTGGGATTACAAGCATATGCCACCATGTCTGGCTTGGGATCACAGGTTTGAGGACAGCCTCAGGAAGTAGTGAGATTCTCATCAACCTAGAGAGATCCTATTTCTTTCTTTTTTTTTTTTTCCCAGTACTAGGGATTGAACCCAGGGGCATTCTACCTCTGAGCTACACCCCCAGCCCTATTTTTTATTCTTTATTTTGAAACAGGGTCTCACTAAGTTGTGGAGGGTCTCATAAGTAGCTGAGGCTGGCCAGGAACCTGCGATCCTCCTGTCTCAGCCTCCCAAGTACTGTGATTACAAGCGGACACTACCACACCCGGCAAACCCTATTTCAAAATAAAAATAAAATAGGCCCGGAAGTGTGGCTCGGAAGTAGAATGCCCCTGGGTTCAATCCCAGAACCACACACACACAGAATTCTAATAGAGCAAGTCTTACCTAAGCATGGCCCAGACAAAAATACCAGAGCCCCAGAAGGTCACAGCTCAATTAAATTGTTTTTCAACCTCATTGACTTGGTTCATAAAATTTATATTGCAGTAAATATTTAATGAGTGAATAAATCAAAGTAAAAGGATACCACCAACTACTCAACACTCCTGCATCCCAGCGCCCGTTGTCCTTCTAGGTGTCATGCACTTAACACCTTCCCTAAGCTACTGAGCGGACTCAGTCCCGCCCAGGGCCGTGTCTAAATGCCAGGGAACTTCAGAAAGATCCCAGCTTCTTTGCTGCTGACACATTCAAAAAAATCTCTCATGAAACGTTTCTCTGCCTCTCCCCCCGCTATTCCTGTTAACCTGACTCTCCTGGAGTGGTTTTCCCCTGCAGCCAATGGGAGTTGGTCCTCTTCAGTTTTTATTTGTTTGTCTGTTTTGGTACTGGGGATTGAACTCAGGGACATCCTACCTCTGAGCTATACCTTTTTATTTTTTCTTTGGAATCAGGGTCTCCCTAAATTGTTGAGGCTGGCCTTGAACTTGAAATCCTCCGGTCTCAGCCTCCCAAGTACTGGGATTACAGGCGTGCCTTGCTGTGCCGCCGTGGCCTTTTGTTGTGGCTCAGCCTCCCCATCACAGTGGCATCTGCTTTGCCAGCAAGCCTCCCCGTGGGAGGATCCCTTAGGAGGACAGGCTCAACTTTCCATGTCCACTCCACTACGCAGCTGTGCTCAATCCACGCACAGCAAGGATAAGCAGGCGGCTGCTACGAGGGTTCAAAACAGTTTGGAAAAACAGCCCAGTCAACACCTCCTGGGATCAGGTTCTCTAAGAGCAGATGCAGATAAAGTTCCTGGAGTGACACCTGCCAGTGAGCCAGGTTTTGATAAGATTAAGGAGTGTGGAGCCGGGCGTGGTGGCACACACCTGTAATCCTAGTACTTGGGAGGCTGAGACAGGAGGATCGCAGGTTCCAGGTCAGCCTCAGGTACTTAGAGAGACGCTCCGTAACTTAATGAGGCCCTGTTTCAAAATAAAGAATAAAATAGCGCTGGGGGTATAGCTCAGAGTTAGAATGTCCCAAGGGGGTTCAATCCCCAGTAAAACACACACACACACACACACACACACACACACACACACACATACACACACGATTAACAAATGTGGCGAAACAATTTTTGGAGATGGGAATATATTAAAGAGCATTTACAAGTGAGGAATTATAAAATGATCAATCTTAGAACTATCATAAAAACAAAGACATCATTGTTTGGAAAACATTTCAACTTTTTAGATTTTTTGTGTGTATGTGGCACCGGGAATTGAACCCAGGAGCATTCTACCTCCGAGCTACATCCCCAGCCCTATTTTTATTTTATTTTTTTGGTACTGAGGATTGAACCCAGAGGCATTCTACCTTCAAGTAATGGCCCCAGCCTGATTTTATTTCTTTATTTGTGAACAAGGTCTCACTAGGTTTCCGAGAGTCTCACTACATTGCTGAGGCTGGCTTTGAACCCATGATCCTCCTGTCTCAGCCTCCCAAGTATTGGGATTACAAGCATATACCACCACACCTGCTTCCTATTTGATTTTGATTTTGAAATAGGGTCTCTCTAGGTTGGTGAGAGTCTTACTACTTGCTGAGGCTGTCCTCAAACCTGAGATCCTCCTGTCTCAGCCTCCCAAGCACTGGGATTACAGGCGTGTGCCACCACACCTGACTACATTTCAACTTTTTAAACAACTCATTTTTCAGACTCTACTCCCTAGGAAATACAGATAGTACTGCAAAGAGTATCAAGTGTGGACTACTGAAGAATGCAAATAATTGATCCAATGACTTATTTTAAGACTACAATGCCGCTACTGCATGCTCATGGCGCCTCGTTTTGGTTGCCGTTCAGCAGGGAATCTCGGGTGTTGTGTTATGACAAAGGGAAGCGGCCCCACCATCTTTATAGCTCAAGTGCAGTTTTATCAAAAAGGAAAATGGAAATGCAATGAAAAATCAACCCTTGAGAACCGTGATACTATCTGCAATCAGAACATTTCTTTCCCACTCAAGAAAGAGCTCAAAAGGAAAGTGGGCTTAAAAAAAAAGTCTTTTCAGAGGGTAATCTTGAATCCATTCTACTTTATGGTAATTTATGTGTATGTGTGTGTGTGTGTGTGTGTGTGTGTGTGTGTGTGTGTGTACGGTACTGAGGATTGAACCCAGGGGCATTCTACCTCTGAGCTATATCCCCAGGCCTATTTTTTATTTTTTATTTTGAAACAGGGTCTCACTAAGTTGCAGAGGGCCCAAGTTGCTGAGGCTGGCTGCGAACCTTTGATCCTCCTGTCTCAGCCTCCCAAGTACTGGGATTACAAACATGCACCACCATGCCTGGCTAAAGACACTCACTTAATCCAGCTTTTTCAAAATTAATGTGACCACAGTTCACATTAATTTTTTTAGAAAATCACAAAACACTTACTAATATGGTTTGAGAAAGCCGCACTAACACTCATGCTTTTAGGAAGGCTAAGCACCTGAAGGTATTACCTTTTTTGGTGCTGGGGATTGAACCCAGGGGCATTCTATCTCTGAACTACACCTCCAGCCCTTTTTTATTTTGTAACAGGGTCTCAGTAAGTTGCCGAGAGTTTCACTGAGTGGCTGAGGCTGCACGCAATCCTCCTGTCTCAGCCTCCTGAGTACTGGGATTTCAGGCATGTGCCACTACACCCGTTGGTATTTGCCTTTTTGATCAAATATTTATTAAGTGCCTGCTCAGAACAGGGAACTTCATCAGAAACTTGGAGCATAAGGCTGATTTACAGAAAAAGAAGGCATCTTATCCTCCCCTTTTTTTGCGGTACTGGGGATTGAACCCAGGGGCATTCTACCTTCCAGCTACACCTCCAGCCCTATTTTTAATTCATTGTTTTTAAACAGGGTCTCATTAAGTTGCGGAGGGCCTCACTAAGCAGCTGAGGCTGGCTGCAAACTCGTGATCCTCCTGTCTCAGCCTCCCAAGTACTGGGAGTACAACCGTGTGCCACCACGCCCAGTTTGAATTCTTGCTTTATAGATCTATCAACCACCAAACACCTCCATGGGTTGATGCCAACCATGGTAAACCAGGAGATTTGAGGATCAAAGGCTCAACGTTGACCAGGACTTGGGAGCCTGAGACAGGAGGATTATGGGTTTGAGGCCAGCCTCGACAATTTAGCAAAGCCCTCTGTAGCTCAGTGAGACCCTGCTTCAAAATAAAAAATAAAATAGGACTGGGTGGAGCCAGTTCTACCGTTATGGCCCTGAACAAATTGTGAACAACATTCTGAATGAGAAAAGGCTTTTACTTTATTTTCTGGTGCTGGGGAATGAACCCAGGGGCATCTACCTCTGAGCCACATCTCAACTCTATTTTATTTTGAAACAGAGTCTTGCTAAGTCTCCAAGACTGGCAACTCAACCTGCAATCCTCCTGTCTCAGCCTTCCAAGTACTAGGATTACAGGCAGGTGCCACCACGCCCAGCTGAAAAAAGACTTTTAAGTAACTGCAGTTGTATATTTTCCAGGACAGAGAACACATTCTCCTAGTCAAGAAGAAAGCTCTCAGATAGAGGTGACTGCCCAGGCTGACAGCTTCTCACAGCCAAAGCTGCTCCCCATGTCCTGAGCACTCCCTGCAAGACCTCGTCCACACTACTGTTTAGCTCCTTCCCTCCCACCCTCCCTCTCTCCTACTCTCTCTCTTCCTCTCTCTCTCTCTCTCCCCCTCCCTCCCTCCCTCCTCCCTCTACTGGAGATTGAACCCAGGATCATTCTACCTCCAAGCTATAACCCCAGCCCTTCTCATTTTTTATTTTGAAACAGGGTCTCACTAAATTGCTGTGGGTCTCCCTGTTAAGTTGTGAAGTTGGCCTCAAACCTGCAATCCTCTCATCTCAGCCTCCTAGATACCAAGATTACAAGCATGAACCATCATGCCTGGCTTTCTTTTTCCTTAAACCCAAAATAAATGACACTGAAGCCTTTGTCTGAATCATCTCCAATTCCGAAGCTGCAGAATCAACAAACAGTTCCACCATCTTCTCAGGCAGAATACATGTTTTTCGTTTGAGGGGGTGGTGATGGTACTGGAGGTTGAATCCTGGGGCATTCTACCTCTGAGCTATACCCCCAGCCCAATTTTATTTTTTATTTGGAAACAAGATCTCACTAAGTTTCTGAGGCTGGTCTGGAACCTGTAATCCTCCAGTCTTAGCCTCCCAAGTACTAGGATTACAAGCGTGTGCCACTACGGCCAGCTCAGCTGGTTTCTCTGAAGCTAAAACACCTTCGATCCTTTTATGATTTCATGGCTACAAAGGAGAATAGGAACCCTAAGTGTCTAGTCTCAGGGTTCATGTCCTGGACCATCTGGCAGAATTGGGGTCCTGATATCCACCAGGAAAGGAGAGTTCTCAACCATCAGCCAGAAAATGTGACTGCTGGTTTCTGTCAGCCCTGCTCAAGGTAAGTACAGGTAGAGTCGCTCAGTGAAATCTGTGAGCTTATCTCTTCCCCCAAGGCACATTCTAACAGCATGTTTGTGCTTGTTCTCGACTCTCACAGCACACGAGGCAAGCCCTTCACGGGAAAGCACTTTCAAAGGGCTCTTGAGACTCTAACACGAAAGCTTAACTGGCTAGGGCATCTTCTTCCTTTGTTTTATTTGTTTGTTTGTTTACACTGCTAGGGATTGAACCCAGGGGCATTCAACCTCTGAGCTACACTCCCAGGCCTGTTTTACTTTTCTTTGGAAAGAGAGTCTCACTAAGTTGATGTGAGCCTCATTGAGTTGCTGAAGCTGGCTTCCTTCCAACCTGCGATTCTCCTGTTTCAACCTCCCAAGCACTGGGATTATAGGCATGTACCACCACACTGCGCTCATTTATTTTTCTTTTCATTTTCTTCCTTTGAAAGAAGAAAACCAGGCCAGGTGTGGTGGCGCATGCTTGTAATCCCAGTACTTGGAAGGCTGAGACAGGAGGATCACAGGTTTGCAGGCAGCCTCAGGTACTTAGTGAGTTCTTCCATAACTCAGTGAGACTCTGTTTCAAAAATAAAGAATAAAAAATAGGGCTGAGGAGCCGGACGTGGTGGCTCACACTTGTAATCCCAGCATTCGGGAGGCTGAGACCGGAGGATCCGGGTTCGCGGCCAGCCTCAGCTACCTAATGAGGCACTCCGCAACTTAGTGAGACTCGGTTTCAAAATAAAGAATGAAAAATAGGGCTGGGGGTATAGCTCGGAGGTAGAATGCCTCTGAGTTCCATCCCCAGTACCGCAAAAAAAAAAAAAAAAAAAA
>PVLC010033317.1:0-17486 GCA_004027655.1 Graphiurus murinus | reverse complement strand
TAAAAAAAAAAAAAAAAAAGAGCTTCTCTGTATTCAAATTCCAGCTATAGCACTTGCTGAGTGTGTCTACCCTTGGCCACGCCATTTCATGTCACTTCTCCGGACCTCAGATAGTTCCTCTATAGGATGGAAATGACCAGGCTGTTTTGAGGACCAGGTGAGCCATCTGGGAAGCCCTTGATAAAATCCGCAAGCTCTACAAACTCTCACTGTCAGTGTTAGGCCAACAGCGAGAGAGGCAAATTTGCCTTACCCTGAAGGCACGAATGGGAAGAAGTGATTTGAGCCAGACCTCAGACCCTGTGCTAAGTGGCCCGCACATGGAAGGGATGACTGAGCCGGGTGGTCCTCTGTTAAAGAGCAGGGCGCGCACAATTCAGATGCACGCGAGGAAAATCAGAGGTGACTTTCACGGGTAGGAACAAATGGTTCCAGCGGCTTGGGTGGCTGTCTCAGCCCCGACACCTCCCTGAGCATCCGCCCTGGCCTGCGCCCCGCCGCCCCCCGCCCCGGCCCCGCCCCGGCGCGGCCCGCCCTCCCTGCTCGCGGGTGCAGCTCCGGGGCCCCGGCCCGGGGCCAGAGCGCGCTCGGTCTCCGAGTCCCCGCCGCTGCAGAGCCGCCGCGCCCGGCACCGGAGCCCCGCAGGTGGCCGCCCGCACCCCACGGCTGCAGGCTGGGTGAGCAGACCGCCGGCGCCTCCCGTCCGGCCCCAGTTAACGTTGAAATCGAAAGTGTAGCGCTGGCGTGAGCGGCGCCAGGCTCTGGGGCCCCGGCCAGTCCCGGTCCCGGTCCCAGTCCCCGATCGGCACGCGACTTTTCTTAGCAGCGAGGAGGCGAGGTGAGGACGGAAACTGGGGGTCCCCAGCTGGGGAGCTGGTCCAGAGAGTGGTGGTGGGCTGCGGAGGCCAGGTTCCGGCCGCGGTGTCCAGGCGAACCCTTAACCCCTGGCACACCCTTAGCCACCCCGCCACCTTGGCCAGACTTTCCAGGAGAGCACCTTGGGACTGAGTCTTTACCATTGCGACGTGTGGAAGCCTCCGGCAGTTGCGTTGCGCGTGCTTCTTTGCAGACACAGAACCCCCTCCCCAGAAGGTGAGTCTAAGGGGTCTTTGAGCAAACGGAGGCACCCAGCGGTGAACTGAATTGCCCACCGCCGCCCAGAGAATTCGCGGAATCTTGAGTTCTCCGCTCTGGGACGGCTCGTCCTTGGGCTCGCTCTGCAAGATTTGGGCAGTTCTGAGAATTTTCGGTGAAGGTCGGGGCCACGTTTGTGCTGCTTGTCCCGCTGAGCCACACAGGTCGACTTTCTTTCTCGGCTTGTTCTGAGCCCTCAGGCACTTTCCATATTTGGGTATTTCACATTTACTTTCGTGAGAACTCTGTTACCTCCTTGTGGCAGGCAGGGTTGCCAGAGGCGGGTGGAGGTTGGTGAAAAGAGACGAGGCCCTGCACAGGCTGCCCCCTGCGGCCGCACCCTCCGACCCCGGGGCCCCAACCCACGTCCTTCGAGAGAGGAATTAGTAATCAGTTTAGGGCAGTAAATATTTAGTGGGCACGGGTGCCGTGTGAGACAGGACTAGAGCCAATAGATATGGTTCCTTTCTCCAGAGATAGATGCATTTTAAAAGGGTTTTGGAAGACCTAAAATGCAAAGAAATTGGTTGAAGTACTTCTGGGAATAGAATAGTTCTGGGTGTCTGGGTGTGTGAGAGATAATTTTAGACAGCAAAAGGCTGGACTAAGACCATTGGGCTCCCAGTGCAGCTGTCTACTCTGCCTTAAACACACACACACACACACACACACACACACACACACACACACACACACACGAAGCACTGAAGACAATTATGTTAACATAATTGCTGGTTTGGGTGAAAACCTCATCATCTGAACCACTCCCAATTCCAACTCTGATTTGAAGAAAGCGGATAGGAATTCTGCAGGAAAGCTAGCAGAGGGAAATGCCTGGCCTCCATAGAGGATTTTAGTGCTTGTCATTCCAGGGAGTGGGTTAGCTCTCAGATCCTGACTAAAGGCAGGGGAAACCTCCAGTGGGAGCCAGTGTCTGGAGAGGGGAAGTGATAGAGGTCACTTTCCCAGGTGGTCCAGGCTGGGGTCTGTGGTATGGGACAGCAAGCATCGCCTTTGTCCTGTTAGACATTGGGTGGTATGGCGGCGAGATGAATATGGGAAGAGATTGGGACCCAGCCATGGGAAATACGGTCTTGACTGGGGTGTTTTAGGAGAGATGATTTGCAGAGTGAGAGAGCTAGATGCCTCTGAGTCAGTCCCATTAGGCTAGGAATGGGAAGGGAGACTCAGCACTTAGACAAACCTTCTGTATCTCTGTTTTACTGGAATTCCTTGTTGTAAATCTGTCCGTTTCAAAACATTTTCTCATGGCTCTTGTTGTTTTGTTCTCATTTTGTCCTCCATGATACCCTCGGGAGTCAGGCCAAAGCAGGATTATTCTCTGCATCTCCCAGATGGTGACGGGGAAAACACCCAGTGTAAATAACTGGAGCTGTGCTGCTGGACCAAGTATGGGACTCCGAGGTCTGGTCCACGCCCCTCTCCCTGGTTTCTCAGAGAGCCACCTCTGCCCACCTCCCCCTCAGTCTGCAGGGTCAGCAGGGGACCTGGGTTCCCCTAGTGCCTGGATAGTCTGTTCCTAGCAACATGAAGCAACTTGTGCTGGAGACTTCCCTAGCAGTTGCATGAACAGATGCTGCGATGTGAGCTCTTCCAGCCAAGTGAGTGCAGGGAAAGACTTGTGTCTTGTTTTTGTGTGTCCTGGAACCTGGCATAGAGTTGGCGTAGATAGATGTTTGCTGAATTGCACTGAATTCATTTGGGATGTGTCTCTCTTGTGCTCCAAGCTGCGGGAGGCATGTGCTAGATATGGTTTGGGAGGTAGAGCTTGAGCTGCCAGTAAGACTTGCTTAGATCCCAGGAATCAGAATAACCTGATACAAATCACCTATCTCTTGAGGTTAGCACCTCAGTGCCACCCTGAGAGAAGGGAGGGGCAGATGCTAAACCGTCCACTTTACCTAGTTGCAGGATGGGCAGGAAGATCTCACAGTATTTACAGATGGGCAGAGTCCAAGGCTGTCTTCTGACGTCAATTCCAGCACTCTTCCCATAGTATTCCGACTCAAGGAAGACAGGATTCTGGACCAGAGGAGGATGACAGAACCAGCAGGACAGTTATCAAAAGCTGCCTGACTTCTTTGTCACAGCTGGGGGTTTTGTTTTGTTTTGCTTGTACTGGGGATTGAACCCAGGGGCATTCTACCTCTGAGCTACACCCCCAGCTCCCCTTTTTGAAAAATTTGAAACAAAGTCTCGCTAAGTTGCTGAGGCTAGTCTTGAATCTGTGATCCTCCTGTTTCAGCCTTCCAAGTACTGGAATTATAGGTGTAGGCCACTGCTGTGTTTTTTTAAGAGTTAACAGAGCAGAAGGGAACCCAACAGCAGATCCAATCTCTGAAAAGCTTTCTCTGCCCAGGTTATGACTTTTCCAGGGTTCCTTGGGGCAGGAGCTCTCCCCCCTAGCAGAGCAGAGCATATCTGAGTGGTGTTGGGATGGGGGTGGGGAGCATGCTGCAGGATTGAAGTGTTCTCCAGGGCTGGGGACAGCTGCTGCTGCCAGAGTTGGGCCAGCATGATTTTATCAGTTTGAGGGATCAGATAGCAGCCCTGACCCATATGGTGTCTGGCAAGCCATGTCTTATGAGGAAGTGGGGTAGAGGACCAAGAAATAAAAGTGAAAACACTCATTAGTCCTGATAGAGTAACTCAAAGTCTTGAGCATATTTTGCGTATTTTGCAAACAGTGACAAGTACATTTTGCATATTGGTATCTGCAGGCAGGTGGTGGTGTGTGCGCAGATGGTGCTGCAGGGAAGCAGTGTGCAACCACCCGTCACATACATGTGCAGTGCACAGCAGACACGCTGCTCCTTGTGAACCCAGTGTTAAGTGACTGTGGCCAGTGCATCTCCCTCTTGGGGTGTCCTGAGATCTGGGGGGAGGAAGTTGCCACTCACTTTTTTTTTTTTTTTTTTTTGCGAGGTACTAGGGATTGAACTCAGGGGCATTCTACCTCCGACCTATACCCCCAGCCCTATTTTTTATTCTTTATTTTGAAACCGGGTCTCACCAAGTTGTGGAGTGCCTCAAGCCGAGGCTGGCCGCAAACCCGGTTGGGGATCCTCCGGTCTCAGCCTCCCAAATGCTGGGATTACAAGCGTGCGCCACCACGCCCGGCTGCCACTCACTTTCTTGACGCCATGGGCTCTGTCAGTTTCCCTCCTTACCAATTCACAGCACCCCTGGAATTTCCCCCACAGCTTTTTCTTCCCTCAAGGTGAAGGTGCTCTCCTCCCAAAGGAGCCCAGAGCAGCTTCTCCACCTACACTCCTGAGTCAGCCTGCTCCTCCTCCCGCCTCCCTTCTCCTCCTCCTCCCTCGGCAGGCCCTGCATGGCTCCTCCCCCCACAGACTCTGCCTTCTGCTCCCGTGTCCTTTACTATTAAACAGGAAGGCCTGAGTTTCCCCAGCTCCTCTTCTCCCTCGTTCACTGACAAGCTTCTGGCAAGAGTAGCCAGCACTTGCACCCTCTTCCTCTCAGTGCCCTCACCTGCAGTGCTGTCCAGATTGCCCTGGGAAGGCTCCCAGTGCCTGGTAATCCTCTGTCGCCAGCCCGTGCTGCAGCTGTTGCCATCTCTTTGGAGGCCGCCACACTGTCCCCACCGGCATTCCCCAACTTGACCTGGAGCCTTTGGTCCTCTTCCCACCCTGCAAGTGCCAGAGTGGGGCTGAGGCCTTCTATTCCCCAGACTCCTCTTCTACAGCACTGTGTCATTTGCAAGGCTTAACCCCACTCGCAAGGAAAGATTGACTGACTCTCACACAGATCTATTTTGGCTGCTTTGGTTTGTGATGTTTTAATAGCACCCCTTCCTAGGCCACCTCTGCCTCTTCGTTCTTCTCAAATGTTGCAGAGGTTACTGCTGTCCCTAAGTTCCTTATGTCCTGTTTTTCCCAGCCAGTCCTGATCTAGTTCCCAGCTCAGCAGCCTCTTCCCTGGATGACCTGACTTAATTGTCCACTGACTTGTATCCTGACCCAGGTCTATCTGAATTCTCCCTCCCCCCCCAACACACACTGCTTGCTTGCTCCTCCCACCCTCTCCCTCTCCCTCTCCCTCTCCCTCTCCCTCCTCCTCCTCCTCCTCCTCCTCTTCCTCTTCCTCTTCCTCTCCCTCCCTCTATGTTTTACTGGGGACTGAACTCCAGGATGTTCTACCTCTTAGCTATACCCCCAGCCCTGTTTTATTTTGAAACAAGGTCTCACAAAGTTGCTGAGAGCCTTGCTAAGTTGCTGAAGCTGGCCTCAAACCTGAGATCCTGTCTCAGCCTCCCAAGTACTGGGATTACAGGCGTGTACTACCACACCTAGCCAGAAGGCCTTCTTTATACATAGCCTAGCAAATACCTACTGCTTTTCCTAATGGCAGAGTGGAAATATTGTGGGTTTCAGATTCTGGCAGGCCTGGATTTGAATCTGGATTTATGACTTGCTGGTTGTAGTTGTATGATGCAGGCAAGTTGCCTGACTTCCACAGAATCCATATTTCCACTGGTAAACAGAGATGGTAATACCTCCCAGTTGTGATTGCTGGAAGGATTAGATGAGGCAATATAGACACAGAGCCTAGTGTTGGCAGGTATTCAGTAAAGCTGGTCTCTAGGGAGCTGGAAAATGCATGCGTAGCCTAAAGGCATTCAAACTTAAATTAAAAAAACACACAGGCAAAAGAATTGCCATGTGCTGGGGTAGACCATGGTCTAAACTATCCTACTGCTGTCATTTTGCAATCTCCAGATCAGATAGACCTTAGGGGTCAGAGGTAAACTGGGAGCAGGCAGGAGGGCAAAGTGGGGATAAGCTGAAGTAAGCAGGCAGCATCAGCAGTTGATGCCCCCACATTTCTGGGACAGGATTCAGATCCTTAGAAAATCCTGTGGGCAGAGCAAACTGCAGCTTTGCAGGAAGCGAACACAGGGACCTAGCAAAGGAAATAAGTCAGATTTGGGAAGCACCACAGAGGCTCCAGCTTGATTACCCGGCTCAGAGCAGTTACTTTAATGAAATCCAACTGTGAAGTGAGAACAGGATGAGGTTGACTTGTTGCAAAGCCACCAACCAGGGGCCTTTCTGCTGTCTCTTACTAAGGCAGATGGCTTAGAACAGCCAGGCTGTGTTCTGAGCCTTTCCTCAGGGAGGCCATAGACCCTGAAATGTGGAAGCAGATGGGTTGGCTTAAGCTAAGCAGAAATCAGGAGGGTCCCTCCTCTGCTTTCATGCTGTCAGGTTTCTGGGGAGAGGCTGGGCAGGTACCCATGACACAACCTAGAAAAACTCACCATACCTCCTGACTTATCGTGAAGCAGAGGCTCCAATGTGAAGTAGATGCAGAACGAAGTAATTTAAACTTGGATGAGGTTGGTTGTGGGGTCGGAGGGCAGTAGGCAGAAGTATCCATGAGGTCTGTTCAGGAGGACTCAGTGACCGACTGGATGTAGGGGAGGAGACACTAGAGGAAAAGTATTTCAAAATGCATGTGTTAGCTGTGAGGAGTTGGGGTTAACTGTGTCACATGTCACTTAGTGATCAGATAAGGGGAGGACTGAGGATTGAACATCGGTGTCAGTGACCCGCAAGCCACCAGGGACCTTGGTGGGAGCACTTTGGGGATTTGGTGAGGGTGTAAGCTGGGCTGAGATGGAGGGAGGGGGGTGAGGATGAATCCAGAAGCATGGCTATGGGAGGAAGGAGAGTGTTTTAGGGACATCTGAGAGGGGAAATGTTCTTACATCCTAGAAGAGACTTGTGATGTTTGGATGCAGAAGGGAAGGAGCCAGCTGGAAGGGAGAGGTTGATGGCCTAGCAGGTTGGAGGTGGGTGAGAATCTACTAAAAGAATCCCTGGGGAGGGAGGCCCAGAGTCCAGCCCAGCGGGAGATTGGCCCAAGTCTGGGGTCACCTCTGCAGCCACTGTGGGAGGGAGAGGGCAGACCAGGGCCCCACACATGGAGAAATGCAGCTCTGGTGGCAGGAAATGGAGGTCGTTCTGGTCTGATGACAGCTCTTTTTTTCTGCACAGTAGGAAGTGAAGTTTCCTGGTGAGACTGAAGGGAGTGGTCAAGGTTTGTGGAGAAGAGAAAGGTTTAAAACAAACGTTGAAAACACAAATGAGCTGGAAGTGGAAAGCTTGCTTTGCACCTGTTGACATGATTAAGTCTTCCAAAAAGGACCGTGGCCAGTGGGATTTTAGATCCAGCACCTCATGCGGTCTCCGGCACCTAGGTGAGGGCCCATAAATGTTTATGAATCGGGTTGTTGCCTGCCTATCTACCAGTACCCTCCTTCCCAGGTAACTGGTGCCCTTAGGCCAAAGCTCCTCCATCTGCCTCCTCCCTCTGTGAGTGAGGAGCAATGTTCAAGCTTCCTCTCAGCAAGAGAAGGAAGTGTAGGTAGAGAAGAGAGAGGGAAAGAGGAAGTCCAGCACCCCCCCGGACCTCTAGGAGCTGGGAAGAAGGGCCTACGGCTGCCACGATGGTCTAACTGGTGCTTCTCACTGACATAGCATAGACTGCAGCCTGGGAGCCTGCTAAAATATCAGCCTTCCAGCCGGGCTGTAATCCTGTACATCCAGCACATGCCTGTAATCCCAGTACTTGGAAGGCTGAGACAAGAGGATCACAAGTTCAAGGACAACCTCAGCAAGTAGTGAGACTCTCATCAACCTAGCAAGACCCTGTTTCAAATTGAAAATTAAGAAAAAAAGGACTGGGGTTGTAGATCAGAGGCAGAATGTCCCTGGGTTCAATCCCCAGTACCCTCTTCTCCCCCGCACCAAAAAAATCAGCTTTCCAATGGCTACTGAGAGATCCTGCTGCTGAAGTATATTAATTAGGGGAGGCTAAACTATTATAACAAATAGACCCCCCCTGAAACAGAGGTCTATTCTTCTGGGATAAGGAGTCCATACCGGCAGTTTTATCATGTTCTGGGGTAGATTCCCAGGCAGTGTCAGAGACCTGACCCCTCTGAGAACTGCTGCTGTAGTTTGTGTGTAGGCATAAAGCCCACCTGGACTGAATGCTCCTTGAGGACGAGAGCTGCAAGGCAACCCGCTCCTCCCCTCCTGCGATAGAACAAGGCATGGGCCTCTGCATGCACTGGGCACTGAATAAATCTGGCTAGGAGGGAAGGATGGACATGGGCAGTTGCTTAGTGCTTAGTTATGTGCCAGACAGTGTTAGTAATTTATGTGCATTAACACATTTAATCTAAATTCCAAGTCTTTGATGTAGGGAGAGTGGGAGATAAATGGGGTTGAGATGATAGTCCCATAACTAGATGAACCGGGGTGCCCTCCTCCCACATTAAAAAATATAGGCCGGGTGTGGTGGCACACACTTGTAATCCCAGTACATGGGAGGCTGAGACAGGAGAAGTGTGGGTTCGAAGACAGCCTCAACAACTAGTCAGACTCTCGGCAACCTAGTGAGACCCTGTTTCAAAAAAAGTAAAATAGGTCCGAGGGTATAGCTCGGAGTCCGAATGGCCCTGGGTTCCATCCCCAGTACCACACAAAAACAAAACAAAACAAAAATACAGTCCAGCTGGGGAGGAGGGAGCCATTCTAATAAGAAGTTGGATTTGTGGCAGGAACCAGAGGCAGAGGGCTGACCCAGCCTGGGGAGCCCCGCAGCGAGTAGGGTGCTGACAAGGAGCCTCCTCATGGCGTGGTCAGGGCTGGGAGGAGAACTGAAAAGTGCAGCGTCGTTAGGGCCAAAGGACCAGGGAGTTTCAAAATGGAAGTGCCAAATGCCACATAAAGGGTAAGAGGTCAGCGATTCAGAGGAGACTAATTGACGATACCAATTACGTGATTACAGCTGAGATCATCAAACTAATGTAATATGCTTTTCTAGGCTACATAGGGCCATTACCCACATACCCTGACCGCTGGATGTCTCGGGCCCCCCACCCTCTTCAGTGGTAGAGCACAGATAAGCTCAGGAGGACTGAGAGCACAGTAGGAAGGGCTGGTGGGATCTGATGGAGGACTCCGGTCTGTGAGCACCATCTAGAAGGTGTTTCCATCACACCTTGACCTGGAGCCGGCAATGGGAAGGTGATGGGGAGAAAGTGGCTGGGGGTGTTGCTGGTGAGGAGTGGGCCAAGGCTCAGGGAGGGGGTGAGCCATCTGGGCCCACCCAGCTGCATTTTTATTTCCCCCTCCAAGTGTGCGTGTGACATGATCTGCACAAAGTGGTTGACAAAGTGAGTAAGTGTTCAGTGGGATCATCCCATGTAAACACAAAATCGAAATAATGCCCTGGGTGAAGTGAGCAGGAAAATGTGTTTGGAGGATAAAATAGAGAAATGAAAAAACGGCAACAGAAAGGTAGTTCTGGGTAGAAGGAAAGCAGTCAGACGACAGGGAGCAGTCCTCGTGCATTTTGGGGTTGGGGGGGCAGCAGTGAGTGTGGAATGAAAAAGCTCATACTATGTGCCTGGAGAGACATGGAAATATGTACCGCTTGGTGGGTTGACGTTAATGTGAGCCAGCAGCGTGCTGTGTGCCCAGAAGGTTGCTACTGTTGTGACCCTGAGCCTTAGCAGAAGTACCGACTGGGAGAGGGGAGGCGGAGGGCACGGCAGGGTGAGCTCACAGGACTTGGCTGGGATCAGACCTTGCCTACCCATCACATCCCAGGCAAGGGGGCGGGATACCAAAAAAGCAATGTCCCTTCACAGCAAACGGATCATACAATGAACAGGGGAAGGAAACGGGCATATCTTGCTTAGGCCAGTCCTCTGACTTGAGCAGGTGCCTTCCGGAAAAGGGATGAGGCTCTCTCCCTGGGCTCCCAAAGACCTCCCGACTCCCTCGATTCACCTCACCTGTCCCCATCTCTTTGGATGGCTGCACTGCTGCCCAGGTGTGGAGGCCCAAATCCTGGGAGTTCCTACAGGGCTTCGAGTCTCATTCAGTCTAGAGTGAAAACATGCCCTGACTCTCCCAGGTTGCCCCCTTCCCCCACTCCACCCCACCCCACCCAGACCTGCACTGTTTTTCTCACCTGAATGGCCTCGGTCTCCTAACTCTTCCTCTGCTGTCCCCAGCCCTCCCCCATCCATCCTCCATTCAGCATTGGGAAGAGTCTTTTCAGATTCCAGAGCAGGTCCTGTCAGGGCCGCCCAGGATGCTCTTGTTTCCTCCTGTTGCTCTGCTCCTAGAATAAGCCCCCACTCCTTCCCAAGGCCACCTGTCCCTGCAGGCGCTGGCCCTGCCTTCTCCCCACACTCTTCCCCCCACCCATGACATTTAGGCAACGTTGCCTCTCTGTTTCCCAGCACTGACCCTCACCTCGCAGCCCCCTGGGCCACTCTTCACACCTGCTGTGCAGGTAGCACCTCCTCTGTGAGCCTTCAGTCTAAAGTGGGCCCTTCCAGCTCAACATCCTGCTTATTTTCTTCACAGAGTTTATCACAGTCTGTAATTTCCACCTTTGCTTGTTTATTCCTTTGTCTTTCCCGTTAGGTTGTAAGTGGGACAAGAGCAGACATGGGCCATCTGTCCCGTTCACCCTGACCCTTAGCCCTACATAGTACCTGGCATGTCAGATGGACAGGTTATCCTCAGAGTGGCGATGAAGATGGAGGGACATGGGGCCTATAATGCTTAATAATTATAATTGTCCTTATAGCACTTTTTGTAGCATCATTATAAGCTCATCATGCATGGAGGGGGCGTGGTCTACAGACATTTTCTGTAAAGAACCAGATAGTAACTATCTTAGGCTTTGTGGGCTATCTTCTGTGTCTCAGCTACTTGGCTCTGCTGTGGTAGCTCATAAACAACCATAGGCAATATGTAAACAAATGAACCTGGCTGTTTTCCAATGAAACTTGATTTACAAAAACAAGTGGTGGGCCAGCCATCCCCAATGCAGAGCATTAACTTACTTAATCTTCAAAAGTTCTATGAGGTAACTGCTGTTCAACATTACCACCACTTTCAGATGAAGAAACCGAGAAGCATAGCAACTGAGCAACTTGACCTTAGGTAAGAGGGGTGGAACCAGAATTTGAATCCAGAGTGGTCCACTCCAAAATCCATGGTGGGACCCAACATGTATGCTGCCTCTCAGTGGGTCTTGGGAGGAACTCTAGCCCCTGCTTATCCCCTGAGAGCCTCCACCACTTCCCAGCAGTAGGGCCTTTCCAAGCCTCCGTTTCCTCATTCCAAACTGGCGGATGATACTAGTATCTATGTCATAGGGTTGTCAGGATTAAAAAGTTAAGCATGTAACTTGGCTGGCTCCAGGCCTGGAACAGCCTCCATAAGTAGCATCCTCACCCATATTTAACTTCAGATTCCATCCACATCTCTCCATATCGTTGCCTTGCTCTCTGCTGCATCAGACGTGTCCTACATTGTCTTCATGGCCCTGTGTCAGCCCATTTGTACCAGGGCCTCAATTAGTCCATCAGTCCCCAGTTTCCTTATTTACCAAACTGTAGGTGCCCTGGGCCAGGCGTGGCTGGTTTGAGGGCATGGAGACTAGTGAGGATGGCCCTCCCTCTGGCTGCTCACTGAGCTGTGATGTCACAAGTTGGAGCTGAGGAGGGGCCGCAGTCCTGGAGCCAGACAAGGCTTCCTAATGGAGAAGCTTTTGTGTGGCAAGATCAGTAGTGCTTGCTTTGTTTTTTTCTTTCTGTTTACGGTCTGAGAGCAAATCTAAAAGTTCTCCTGATACCTTAAAAGCATCACAAGTGGGCTCTGGATGGCTCTGGAGAGCATGCTCCAAAGGTTTCCCCGTGAGCAAGACCAGCCTAAGGCAGCGGCCGCCTGGGACAGGCGTGGGTGTGCGGGCAGCAGACAGCGGCGCCCTTCGGCCCACGAAGCACTTCTCTTCCCAACGCTGGGCTGTGCTGCCAGGAGAATGAGGAACCGGAGGTTTCCTGATGACTTGGACAGAAATCACACATCTCTTCAAAAGAATGAAAATCAGACCTACATCATTCTTCATCTTGGGGGGTGGCCTGATGTCACTTCTCATCTGGTCCCTACGGTGTCCTCTGTTCTCGCTTGGTCTCCCTGCCACATTCGGCCAGCGGAGGAGGGCTTCATTACTTCTGCCTTTCACCAAGGCCCTTCCTCTTTGTCTAACCTGCCTGGCTAAGGGCCAATAAAGCCAGTTTCTCCTTGAGGTCACACAGAGGGTTTCTGTGGGAATAACCTGCCCAACAGGGGAGAGGCAGAGAAGGCCAGGGGTTGGGGCAGAGCCCTGGCAGCTGTCTGGAGGGGCTGCTTCTTCACTCTCAGAAGGGACATCTCTGGGCTGTCACAGACCGAGCTCTGGAACAACTGTCAGCCCATTTCAGTTCTCCCTACCATGGAGATTACATAAGAGATAAAGTTCTCTCTCTCTCTTTCTCTCTCTCTCTCTTTCCAGACTCGACCTGTGACATGGAGGGGTCTGTCCCCCACAGGTAAACAGCTGGCATCCAAGTCAGAGCCATTCTCTTCTATAATACTGCCCAAGGCACAGATACCAGAGCCACCTTGGGTCATGGCATCTGGGGATTGGGCATTTTAATATTTCCTTATCACTAGCCATAATTTCTCTTCCCCTTCGTCAGGCCTTGGGTGACTTTTGGGAGTAACATATGGACATCCTCCCCATTCTGCTGAATGTAGGTGTTAGGGAGTTGGCTTCCTGTATGTCTGGCGAGACCTGAGCAGAACTGAGAAAAGGACACTTTGCCATTGAGCAGTCTGTCCCTTGACTGGGCAGCTTTCATTGGCCGGTGCGGTATTATTCCCCAATTGCCCAAGGCTCAGAGTCCATCCTGGGGGCCTGGCCAGCCATTACACCCCACCTTATCACCTGGTTCTGGGAGTTTCACCACCCAAAGAAAGAGATCTCTCTTGACTCTCCAGCTCTTAATATCCTTTCCTGGCAAAAGAGCCTTGGGGCAAAGACTCGGGCCTCTCCCAGTGTCCTTGACGCCCTTCTAAGAACCACGGTACTTGACAGCAGGCTTTGTGTTTTTGTCTAATCCAGTCATTAATATTGAGAGTCTTGGGCTGAGAAAGGAGTCACAGACTGGTCACAGGAAGCTAAAGGGGCGGCCCTTGGGGGAAGCAGCACTCATTAAATGGTACACGGGGTGCGACACGGAGGCTGTGCTCCAGCAGTGCGTGTGAGTAGGAGCAGACAACAGACTTAGCACCGGCCTCTAAGAGTTTTCCCATGTGCTCTCTTCACAGATCTTACCTTCCTGGCATAGACTACACCTATTATACCAAAAAAAAATCACTAAACAAGAGAAAAATTATTTGTAAAGTGAAAAAAAAGTTCCCTGGGCAGGTTTATTTATTGTGTTTTAGTTGGCAAATTCTATTTATTTATTTATTTATTTTTAGTGTTGGAGGCCCCCCAAATATTATTTATTTTATTTATATTATTTATTATTTTTATTTATTTATTATTTATATTATTTTTAGTCCAGGGGCATTCTACCTCCGAACTACACCCCTAGCCCTATTTTACTTCTTATTTTGAAACAGAGCCTCACTAAGTTGTGGAGGGTCTCACTACTTGCTGAGGCTGGCCGCAAACCTGCAATCCTCCTGTCTCAGCCTCCCAAGTACCGGGATTACACGCTTGTCCCACCACACCCAGCTTATTTATTTATTTTGATGCTGGAACCCAGAGACATTCTACCTCAGAGCTACACCCCCAGTCTGATTTTATTTATATTTATTTTTTTACTTTGAAACAGTGTCTCACTATGTTGCTGGAGTGGGGGGTCTTGCTAAATTGCTGAGCCTGGCCTCAAACCTATGATCCTCCTTTCTCTTTTATTTCTCTTTTATCAGCCTACCAAGTGAATACAGGTGTGTGCCACCAGGCCTGTCTAAATTTTGTATCTTTAGTAGGACTTCTTGGTATTCCTAGGTATAACAGCAGGCTATTTTTTTTTTTTTTTTAAGTTGAGGCGAAATTCACACAACACAAAATTAGCCATCAAAAAGTGTATAATTCAGTAGTACATAGTATATTCAGAATGTTACACAATCCTTGGGTGGTTTTTAAATGAATCATTGATATGACAAAGGAAACGTGGACATTTTGGGGAATTATATAATTTACTCTAATAGTTTATATAATGTGATAAACCATATAATTCTGATAAATCATATAATTTATCCCAATAAAAGAGATATGAGGTGTCAGCTGGCCTCACAAACTATTCCATTAAGACTGTCCCAAAGGCACCTGACCTTGAAAGTCCTCTCCCCACATCCTTGGCTTCCTTCTTTCACCTGTGCCTGCATTCACCATCCTCGCCTAGAACCTGGGCATCGTCTCTCCTCCCCTCTCCTTCAGGCCTCCCTGCTAATCCATTTCTAAACCTATGCATTTTACCTCAGCAATGCTCCACAGATGTGGCCACCACCTTGGATCAGGCCATCCTGACCTTCCTTTGCTCTGTTGTGGTAGTGTCTTCCCATAAATTTCCTGCTGGCTGTCCTGCATATTGACCATCCCTAAAAAGATCAAAACCAGCTGGGCACAGAGGCATGCACCTGTAATTCCAGTACTCAGGAGACTGAGACAAAAGGATTGCAGGTTCAATGAAGCTTCAGCAACTTAGTGAGACCCTTGGCAACTTAGCCAAAAAATAAAATAGGCTGGGGATGTAGTTCAGAGGTAGACTGTCCGTGGGTTCAATCTCCAGTACCAAAAAACAAAAACAAAAACAAAACAACCCATGGGTAAAGTGTCTCTCAGACCTTTCTAGATGTTTACAAAAGTGAGGTAAGTTATACAGTAATCAGGCATAAGCCATGGAAAAGCTCAGAAGCCAAGCAGGAGAAAACAAGCAGCTTCACTCCTCTGGGGACCGTGCTGGGCTGCCTGGTGGGAACTAGTCCACCAAGAGAGACCTTTTGAGGGGGTGAGAGCTGCGGAGGAGACCCAGCCACTGTGAGATGCTGCCCAGCACTGGGAGATGGGGGGAGAAATCTCTTGGCTTCTCCCTTCCTCCTATTGCCTTCCACTGACTGAACTGCAGCCAGAGAGCCTGAGAAATAAAGTTTATGGGGGCAACCCTCACCCCACCTCAGGACATAGACCCCGGCAGAGCAAGAGTAAGGAATAAGCAAACAGGTGAATGACTGCAGTGTCCCTTTAATTCTGCTTCGGCTACAGTTAATTATTAACCATCCTAAAACTTTTATGATACCTTCTGGGCAATTCTTATGCCTTTCATCTAGAAAATGCTTCCTTCTCGGACACTAGCTAAGATGCTGTTTTTCCAGTCTGTGAAACCAGCACAGATACCTCAGAAAGTGTCAGCTACTCCTTGACTGGGCTCCAACAGTTCCTCGTCTAAGTCTCTCTTGGTGGCACTTATCACCTGGACATTGTAATTTATCATCTCCATGTCTGATTTTCACTGCCGTTGGAGGGCCTCAAGGGCGGTCACAATGTCACAGGCCTCTGCATTCACAGGATCCAGTGCAGGATGCAGCAAGCCTATGTGGCATCAGTGCCAGGATGTACGGCGGAGCGGACTGTGGAGGTGTCTACCCCGGACTCACAGCTGGCGAGAGGCAGAGCAGGGATGGAGCCCAGGCCCCTGATCCTGTGCCCTTTTCAGTCTGGGGTGCTTATAGTAACCAGAGCTCCCCAAGAAAAAGAACTCAAAGACCCTGGAGATGCAGTTCCTAGGCTTATATCTTAGGAACTATACTGCAATATACAAAAACATTCCCAAATTTTCCAAACCTTCATGAACCCAATGTCAGGGGTCTATGGAGGTGGTATGGACCTACCTTTCCTTGTTAAACTTGAGACTAAATTAAGATGTGTTGCTTTTATTGTAGCTAAATACTAGTTGTTTCAGAACATGAGGCTATTTATTATGTTTTCCCTAGAAATAAATCAGAAGAAATATATGAATAAAGAATTTAAATTGTGAGCCAGCCAGGCACAGTGGTGCATACTTGTAATCCCAGTAGTAGGAGGCTGAGACAGGAAGATCACAGGTTCAAGTTCATCCTCAGCAACTTAGTAAGACCCTGTTTCAAAATAAAAAATAAAATAGGGCTGGGGATGTAGCCTGGAGGTACAATGACCCTGGGTTCAATCCCTAGTACTCCCCCTCCCCTAAAAAAAAAATATATATATATATATATTTTTTTTAATTGTGACATCCACAGCTCTCCTTTGGAAATTCCTAAAAATTTTTCTTGGGAAGGATGTATCCATTTATGGAATGAAAAAATGGCATTTAAAAGAAACTCCGTAGGTGTTCTTAGGCAGTGGGTGGGTGAAATTTTCTCTTGTCTTTCTTGGCTTGAGCTAATAACTCCTCAGCAGGGGACCGCACTGTACATTCCATCCCTGGCAGGACTAAGATGCTGTTGACTCCAGAAAGATGACATGCGAGCTCTATTATTAGTGGTTTTGATTATTTCCTTCTTTTTTGTAAGAACTGAGTGCCTTTGCTGGTCCTGTTACATAAACTATTATACACAGAGGGGAAGGTTTTAATAAAGAGGAGCGCTGACTCATTCTCACAAAATAGCTGCCTGCGAATGACAGTACCAGCTGGAGCATCTGATTAATTAGAAAGGCGCATTAGTTCAGATAAGAGATGTCGGCCCTTTCAGTTCTGTTGTTCAGCTTTCCCTTGTGCCGGTGACCAGAGTGGGTGGAGGACCAAGGAGGCTTTGGAGGAAGGAGCAGGACCCCAGGAACACTGCCCTGAACCACCCGAGGTTCAGCTGTGCTACAGCTGGTTTTAATGCTAAGTGCTGGTTTTTTAAAAAATGTGTAATAAGCTGGGTACAGTGGCCCATGTCTGTAATCCCAGTACTGGGGAAGCTGAGGCAGGAGGATAATAGGTTCAAGGTCAGCCTCAGCAACTTAGTGAGGCCCTCCACAACTTAGTAAGACCCTGTGTCCAAATAAAAAATAAAATAAGGCTTTTATGCCTCAGAGATAGAATGCCTCTGGGTTCAATCCCTAGTACCACCACCACCAAAAAAAAAAAAAAGTGTAGTGAGATAAAACTCCAGCTTCATAAAAACAAATGCTGGACAAGACAAAGGCTGGATAGATTAGGGAGTGATCACTGGATGACTTGGGCACATGACCAGGCCTGGGAATATACACATGGTGGGAAGGAGAAGGACTGGGTGTGCATTCAGTCCATAGGCCGCGGCTGGCTGCTCAACAGGAACAAGGACACCGTCTATGACAGTCACCTCGGGCTGGGCCCTCCAGTGTGACACTGGCCAGACACAGGCTCACAAGGCAGCCTGATAGAGCAAGGGCTCCCAAAGTGTGCTCCAGGGCCCCGGGGACTGCCCAAGCAG
>PVLC010033316.1:0-17561 GCA_004027655.1 Graphiurus murinus | reverse complement strand
CTCCTCTTTGTTCTTTTCCTTTAATTTAGTGCATTGTAATAATACATTACATTGGGTATGAACACAAGTCTTGGAGCACTTCCTTCTGAATCTCCTCCCTTCTCTCCCTCTGTCTTCCTGTACCTGTCTTTGGAGTTGGTATTGGTAATTTTGTATCCACGCACACATACATAGCATCAACTCTTCCCCTAGACCCCATCAGTCACTATATCCGAATCTCTTCTCTTCTACCTGATACTACTTTTATTTCTGAATTTCTCTCTAACTTCTACATATAAGAGATAATTGTATTTTTAATTGACATTTAGTTAATAAGTGCTACAATTCTGAGATTAAAATCTGCCCCTGCATGGATTTATCTATTTGGTCTCATTGTTAATAGTGGTTGTTGCTGCTGTTTATTTTGTTTGATTTGGTTACTTTTATCTTTCCTAAACTAACTTGACTATCTTGGGCTAATTATGCTAAGTTTTGATTTTTGGGTATGTGCTGCTACTGAAGACAGCAATACCATGAGTTACTCAATGCTTGAACAGAATTTTGTTTAGGTTTCTCTAGGTTAGTAATTCTATCTTTTATCAAAGGATTATTTCCCCACGTGCAGGCATTTACAGTTCTACCTTAACATTCATTTTCTGCTGTGCTGAGCCTCAATATCAGCCAGATGTGAGCAATTAAAGCTTTTTGGGGTATTTCTTTGGGCTCTTTCACAGCTTTTCAGATGCATTCAGTCTTCTAGATCCCAGAAATAGACTGCACCTTTTCAAATTCTCCTACAGACATGTCATTCCAGAGATCTTCAGTGTAAGTTTTCTGGTTATTCTCTTGTGCCTCAAATCTTCTGACTTTTCTAGGTATCTGTGATGGTAAACAACTGCTGCTAGTAGTTTCTGATAAGTCCCACAATTATTTTCTCCCTGAGTGAGATTGATGTTGGATATACAGACATTTACATATAGACCTGAGGCATTTCAAGGGAGTTGCCAATAGGTAAAATACTGATTTTTTTTTTCTGAGGATGAGTCATTTTGGGGATCTCACAACCCATTCTGCTCTTCTTCAAAATTTTCTAGGAGGCTAGCCACCTCACAGCTGTGGGAAAACTGAAAATAGGGCAAGTTAATATATCACAAACTATCTATGTGCTGCAGCACATATCTATAATCCTAGTACTTGGGAGGCTGAGACAATAGGATTGCAGATTTGAGGCAAGCTTCATCAATCTATTCATCAATAGAGACCCTGTTTCAAAGTAAATAAGTAAAAGGGCTAGAGTGTAGCTCAGAGGTAGAATGCCTCTATGTTCAAATCAACCTTATTTTGGAATAAATGCTCAGATCATTCAAGTTTATAGCTAATTAATAGATTTCAAAATAAGTTGATCCTATGAACTACATTATGATGTGAGATTATAATAAACCAGTAACAACAACAAAATATGTTTAAAAAAAAAACAACTCAAAATAAGTTGAATTTGACATTTTGTGTGTGTGTGTGTGTTTGTGTGTGTGTGTGTGTGTGTGTGTGTGTGTGTGTGTGTGTTCTCTGCCTTTATAAAAAAGGTATGCTTTCAGAAGTTTTATTCCATCACTTTGGAAGTATCTCCTTGCATTAATTTTTTATTTTTCACAACTTTTACAAGTCTAAGAAACACATTTATTGCATTTTCTTTTCTTTTCTTTTACTTTAAAGTTGTTCTTTACAATTGGATTGTTTCTGTTGAGTAATCTTTTTTTTTATCAAATATATGTTGTTCTGCATCACGCCTATTTTCCCTGGATGTTTCTAAGATTTTCTCCTTATCACTATCTACAGGCAGTGTGATTATGATATGTTTTAGTATATGTGTATTCCTCTTCTCTGTGTTTGTGGTTTATTTCACTTCTTAGACTTGAATATTTATAAATTTCACTTTTTTTGTTTTTATTTTTTAGAACTTGGTTTTCAACCCAGAGCCCAGAGGTGCTCTACTACTGAGCTACATCCCCAGCTCTTTTTTTTCTTTGTGACAGGATCTCCCTAAGTTATCCAGGTTGGCCTTGAACTTGTGATCCTCCTACCTTAGCCTACTGAATAGCTGGCATTATAGGCATGTGCTACCACAGTGGCTCCTCTCTTATTTAAATCTTCAAGTAGTTTTTAACATTTTTTCACCCTCTACTTTTAGAACTCAAATTAAACTCATATTTAACTGCTTGAAATTGTCTCATAACCCACAGCTCACAAATGTCCTTTTAATAACTTTATTCTTTCATATTTTATTTTATACATTGTATAAAATGTTCATTTATCATTACTATATCTTCAAGTCCACTGATTTGTTTTTACTGTATCTAATCTATGGTTAATTTTCCTAGTATATATTTCATCTCAAATACTATATTTTAATCTTTTAAATTTTTTATTTATATCACTTCCATAATTTCAAATTTCTATTCAACTTCTTAGTCTATGGAATCCAATTCTAATAACTGTTTTAACATCCTGTCTGCTTGATTGAACATTTAGTTCAGAGCTGGGTCAATTTTGATTAAGTTTTGTAATGATGAGTAACCAGATTGTCTTGCTCCCTTGCATACCTAGTGACCTGGACTGGATGTTTGTCACTGTGAATTTTACTTTGTTGAGCGTTGGATAAATTTGTATTTATATCATTATTCTTAGAAATTTTTTAGTATGTGTGTACTTTAATAAGTTACCAGGAAACATAACTTTGGGGGGGTCATACTTTTAAGATTTACTAGGTATGACAGAGCAGCAAATCATCTATAGTTAAATTCTTCGCTACTCAGACAAGACCTTTCTGAATACTCAATACTATGAATTATGGAACTTTCCAATCTGGCTTATGGGAAAAGGTGACATTCTCCCTGTGTAAAGGCTGAGTACTGTTACCTCTTATTTTTCATGTTTTTTTTTTTCCATCTCTGCCACAAATTATTTCCTCACAGCATGTGCTGATCTACACCCTGCTGAACAGTCCAGGGAATCCTCTGCAGATATTAAGTGTTCTTGCCCACAGTTTTCTCCTCTTTGGTATTCTCCCTGAGAACCTGATCTTTGCTGGTCTCCCTTGACACTCAGCTGTATCTCCTCAAATCAGGTAGTCTGCTGCACTCTTTGGGGGTTCATGTTTTTTATGACAAATTGGCACATTTCCTCAAGTCAGTAAGCTCAGGCAATCAAAATTTACCTCTTTTGTTCCTGTCTCTTAGCATACACTGCTTGTTCTTTCTGTTACTATATAACCTCTCTAAATTTTGATAATTTGAATCATTCAGCTTCACTAAATATGAAATATCAGAAACAGGCTACTATGAAGAAAATAAAGTTTATTTAGCTCTCAGTTCTGGAAGTTCAAGTCCAAGATGATGTGGCCCCATTTATTTAAACTGCTGGTGAAGTCAGTACAACATGGCATGAGCAACATCAGACCAAGTGCTCACATCCTGATCCAGAGCGAGAGCGGGAGCGAGAGAAACATCAGGACCTCTCAGCAGGCTTCACCTTGTGAAAGAAGGTCTCAGCACCTCTCTATATTGCCACCTAAGGAACTAAGCCTTTAACATATGGGCTTTGGGGAGACAGTTAACATCCAAACCAGAGCAAATTTTAGTTTTAAAATTATGATGGTAGTACAGATTACATTCAGTGTTCTTTTGAGATGCTCCAAGATTTCTAGATGATAAAAAGAATTATAAGGAAAAAATGTTAGTAGTATACCAAGAATAAGCCCATCATTCTATAATTTGTCCCCTTATGTGGGAAGCAATTTCTATTATAGTTTACTACTTCATCTTGTCATTTAAATACCTGTGCCATATTTGCCTACAATATATTTTGTGTTGAATACAGAATTATCTTGAAATTAGAACTTTTTCTGGATTTTATTCTGTGCTTCTAAACGTTTTTTTTGTTTTGTTTTACTATAGTTGAGTTTGAACCTGGGAGTGCTCTGCCACTGAACTACATTTTCAGTCCTTTTTATTTTATTTTGAGACAGAGTCTCTCTGTATTGCCCAGTCTGGCCTCAAATTTGGAATTCTCCTATTTCAGCCTCCAGAGTAGCTGGGATTAGAGGCCTGAGTCGTGCTCCCAGTTATAATGCTTCCTCAATCTGTAAATATTTGGCTTTTGTTCCGCCATCGAAAATTTCAAACACATATGTTGCCTATTTCATATCTTGGATTCTGGTCTCGACCCAAAACTATGTTTTCAAAACAATGTTAATGAAACTTAACTTTTTTATTTGTATAAAATCATATTGTATCTGGGTGCAGTGGCCTAAACCTGTAATTTCAGCAAGTAGGAAGTTTGAGGTCAGCCTAGGCAACTTAATGAGACCCTACCTCAAAAATAAATAAAAAATAGATTAAAAGGGTTGGAGATGTAGCTCAGTGGTACAGTGCCTGGCTCACATGCTCAAGGCCTTGGGTTCGATTTTCAGACCTGCACTGCCTCAAAAAAAAAAAAAAAAAAACTCTCATATTTTCTTAGGCAAATTAAAATTGATTCCTTAAGTCTTCATACTTGTTATTCTAAATATGTCAATATTAACTCAAAATATTATCACTTGGAACCATTGTGATGAGGTTAAATAAATAACAAGCTATTCTTTATATTTCCCAGTATACTTGTTATGTATGAGTAGATGATGTTAATTTTTATTTAGCAAATAGAGGAAAATCTAAGAATGGAGTGAAACATTTACCTGTCACTGAAGGCTATTTTTTTGTATAGCTATAAAAATGGATACTCATGTGTACTCTGTCCTTGAAGTCAGTTCAAATAAGCACTCTAGTTCAAGACTCAGAAAACCAATTTTCCAGTTATTAAAAATATAGCGTTGGATACAAGTAGATCTAGACTTCAATTCTGACTTTATCACTTATAAACTCTTTGACCTAGAAAAATGCCAAAGTTGTTAAGTTTCAATTTCTAATGTTTTAAGTGGGATAAATATTACAAATTAACAATAATGAAAGAATTATTTATCATATTTTATATACTCAAACTCAAGAATATTATGCTTAAATTAGCCAGTCACAGAAAGTGAAGGGTGGTATGTTTTCATTCATGTGAACAAATGAGAAAAACTGGGAAACAAAGAGGACCTCTGATAAATGAGGGGAGGCATTAGTGGAATGGGAGAGGGGGATTCAAAGAGGAAGGTGAGGAGGTGGGGAAGAGAAAAAGGGATCTGATGATGGAAAATATTCAGCCCTTTTTTCATACATTAAGTTATTTGTATTGATGTAAAGACCATGGGGTGGGGCCAGGGTAGGAACTAGAGGGAAACACACAAGGAATTCTGTGTGCATGTACGCATTTGTCACTCTGAATTTCACTATGAAGTATAATTATAATGCATCAATAAAAAAAGAAATTATGAATATCCCCCCCAAAAATATATTTTACCTAGATAACGTAATACTCTGCTGCTCCACTAATTGCTCAATACATGTTAGCTGTTTCATTTAACAATTTTTATAATAATGGGAAACTAAAAACATCTCAAGCTTACTTTGATTGTTAACTCAGCAAAGTGAATATGAATATTTTGATTTTGATTTTTACTCCAAATTCTTAAATTGTTTGTTCCTTTGTGAAATCTACAAATGGTAAATCTTTACATCTTCTGTTAAAATGCTACTATTCATCCAGCACTCAATTCATACCAAGTTAACTGACCACTAAATTATGACTTCTTGCATCCCAGAGGTTAAAAACATTCTGCTTTGACAAAACTGAAAGGCACTGTAAGTTTTTTTCTCCATCAAGTGCACACCTGAAGAGTATTTATCTGCATTCCTCTCCCATGGCATGTTCCTGTCTGTGTTGAGGGGTACATGGTGGGCAGTCCATGAGTGGACAGTAGGTTCTAATTGACACCTGTGAAAATGGCAGAAGCTACGGATGCTTTCATCTGTGTAGGCTATGATATCTATATTTATTTATTCTTAGCCAAAGTTCTGCAATAAATATAATACTTTTGATTCACCCTGTCAACCCTGACTTGATCCTTATATTCACACCAGGGGCAGAGCTTTTTCTTAATTATTCATGCATATGTAATTATTTTTTAATTTCATAGAATTCAACTGAGTCCATCTTAGGGATGGTAAAAGTAATGGGAACATGGAGGAATTAAGGAGCGATAGGTTAGCATCGTGTCACTCAGAACATAATCCTTCTGTGCAAGAACTTATAGATAGGCATCTGTGACATTCTGTTTTAAAATCTCACTATTTAGTTATCTATGGGTAAAGTGATTTTTATTTTTCACCTTAGTATATTCATCTTTATGGATAATAAAATGGTATGTAGGGGGTTGCTGGAAAGAATACATCAAAAGTGGCTGTAAAGTGCTTGAGACACAGTGCCTGGTGGGCAGTAAGAACTCAAAATAAAATGGCACCTGGCTCTACTCTGCCAGAGAAGAATAATGAAAAAGGGATGAAAGACAGAATAGATGGGAAAGAGGAAAAAGAAAAAATGTCAACATCAGGCAAAAGATGACCCAAACAGTGTTCCATGAGATTGCCCAGCCTCAGCAAGGTGGACAGAAGAAGGGTCACAGGATATTTATAGGGCATAAAAAACTGATGACTTGGCATAACTACAGTTCAAGGTGACATAGGCAGAATTCTTATACACTTCCTAAGTACTCCCCTGTGCTAACCTCCCCATTATCATTGACACTCTTCTCATCTCTTCCACTTATCAAAGCATTGATCTTTCAGTCATATTTGATTTATAGAAATCCTTTGCAACTCATATGCAATCAATCAGCCCAACCTGCTTTTTTTTCCCCCCTAGCACTGTATATCTATACATGATCTTCATCCTGTTCTTAGAAGCATCACTTGGCAGGGTGCTATGAGACCGGGATTCTAGCCTTCACCAGCAGTCACTTCTACCAGAGTGTCTTCCCTGTCTATGGGTGCAGTAATCAGAGGTGTTCAGTCTCATATGGAACAGCAGGGGTACTAGATGTGACCACAGATTAGAAAATCCTCCACCTGTCAGGAATGGCAATTCCCATCACTGCTGTGGTGATTTTTTTCTCTATGCCATAATGTACTTAGGCCTTGATGCCTTCACATGAAAAATTAAAAAAAAAAGAGTACAATTTAAAAACCTGCTCTTTGCAATATTAAAAGTCTCAAAACAATAAAACAAGGAGGCAATGTAAAAGTATTTTATATAAGAACATTGTTAATTACCTCAAGATCTTTAATGGAAATATGCCATAGCATTATCAAATAAAGAACTATTTTGAGTGACAAGTTGTTTCTAATAGAGAAGGCTGGAATGGCAACTTTTGTTATATACATATTTACTTGTATGTGTGCGTGCATGAATGCAAATATGTGTTCATCAGTATGTCTAGTTAGGGCCGTTTATGATAACTAAAGTTTCCTTCCTTTCTCATGACACTGTAAGTAAACCCATAGACTATGTGAGGAAAAATGGATATATGATTGCAATTCTTTAGTAGCACTGTGTTATACAGGTTTAATCCAGAAAGCCTATGTTTAGACATTTAATTTATTTTAATAGATCTACTTTCAGGTCGAACTTTACATTGCTCACAAAAGAACGTTTGCTAGCATATCCTTAGACTCCAGAACCAGAAATTTATAGTTTAGAATTAGACCATGTCTCAAATTAATATAACCTTACAGACCAAAATTTAATTCTTACACATTTGCACACATGGATCTTTGTATGTGAATTAGAGTTAATTAAAATTAAAATTCACTTCTTTAGCTATACAGGCATATTTCACAAGCTCTATGTTCCTGTGAGGTGACTGGTGATCATGCTGGAAAGTGCAAATATAGAAATTTGCATTATATCCAAAAGTTTTACTAAAGAGCACTACTATAGACACATATTTAAAAGGATATTGGGCCAATATCCTGAAAGTTTTATTGAATTTGCATATTCTCAGCAAAGCTTCAAGTTTAAGAAAAGGAGGGAGACCTGTATTATTTTATCTCTACTAGGAATGTATTAAGTTTGAGTTTTCTGTAAGAAAGATCTTATGATATCTAACTTATTTTTATTGAATGAGCATATATACTCAGCATATAAAATTTATAAAATAATCTTAAGTAGCAAAAACTGCATGAATATGTGTATGTACCTTATTTTTTAACAAATGAGTGATATTTTACAAGGGTAAAGTTAGAACACACTAAATATTTCCATATTTAACTGCTGGTCAATTTTCATCTATTGTTTTAATTTTAGATCAGAAGAACATTTACATATTAGTCATTTCTACAGATGAGATAAAAATATAGATAGAAACATACTAACTACTGCATTTTTATGATCAATATTTCCTGAAAAAAATCAAATGTCAATGAAATGCTCCACTGGACATTTTAACCTATTTTATATCCTCAGAAACATTTAATTCATTGAGTTGTTCACCTGACATTTTTACAGATTGCTTTGATTGTAAAAACGTCATTTTAAAATGACGTTTTTACACTGTCTCGGTCTTAAAAACATCAAATGGGGGATAATTCTTCATTTGAAGTTATTAAACATGGCTATAATCATAAAAATGTCATTTTAAGATAATTCTTCATTTGACCTTTTTTACACTTAGCTGCTCTTTTCTATTCTTCTTTTTAAAAATTTGGTCTTTCATGTGAAAGTTAATAGAATTTTAAGGCTGTACTTAAAAATTCAGATCAGGATTTCACTGCTAATATTGCAGCGGTGCCCAGGGAATGGTTTAACTACTTATCTCTGATGCATTATGGTTCTGGGCACCACTGGTGAAATAAGTGTACATGTGTCTGAACCAACAGTAATATCCAACCACACATAATCATATCTTCTCACCAATAATATATGGCTCTTTACAACTTTTAGCTATGTTATTACACTTTAGTGAACATTACTCTCTGTAGAGAAATCACAAAATAGCCATTTACTTTCAGTCAAGGTGACTACATATATGACTTTGAAGTCATATAACTATGATAAATACCTGGATACAGGATATAATTTTCTTGTAACATTATCTCTTCTTAAATAATTTTCATACCCATATCTTGTACAGGAAGCATTAAAAGAATGGAGCAAAATATTTGGTTATTCAACTTTTTAGAATATAATGAATATGATCATATTGGGGAGAACAGAATAAAAATAAGAAAGTTTTAGACCACTTATTTTATGTTGAACACTCAGGAGAATTTTATTTGCATGATTAATTATCATGATCACCCTGTAAGAGGTGTATTATTGTATTATGCTTAAAGACATTGGAAACTAGAAGGAGCAAAACAGGAATTTGAAAGCAGTCAGTCAGAAGCACTAAGATAAGTTCATTCTCAGGGTTTTTCTCAAATGTGTTTTAAAATAGGTAATGTGGGTGTTCTCTCATACTTACTTTTATGAGGTAAGTTATTGGGCAAATAGTTAGTAATTACCAGTATATTCTTCATGTGGTGACGAAGGCAACCAAAAGAATCAAGACACATGATTGACAAGCAAAGGCATTTATTCTAATGGGTGAAATAAAGCAAAAGTGGATGCTTTAGAGTTATACAGTCAAGTAGGGCGATGTTTTTTTGCTATTGCAAACAGGAAAGAAATAACTCAGAATTAATATATGTACTTAGTATTTCATTTGATTTAAAGGGATACTTTATTGGGCTTGAACATACAAAAGAAACTTAAGAGAAAGCTTTGTTCAATAGAAAGTCAGCCTCATTGTAAAAGAGACTAGATAGATACAATTGGATGGAATTAAAGGCAAATTAGGAATTATAAGTACTCAGATGCCAGATTGGGGATGTTCTTGTTGATCTTGTGGGACATGCAGAAGTTTTGGAGTTCCTGTGTAGCTTCATTGATGGAGATTACGAAGCAGCTAAACCATCTTTCTTCCCTTTTCCCTATTTCACTTAGGTAGTCTCTTCTTATAAGCCCTCTCAAATATTAATAAACACAATTTGGATATGTATTAAAATTATATATTATTACAATCATTTTATATTTATCCCAAACATTCCGTGGCATTTCAATGTTATACAATCTGTTGTTATAATTCACTCTGTCAAAGAAATTAATCAAAAGATGTCATGGTATTATATTGTATAATTCAAAATATTTAGGAGAGGATTTTGAATGTATTCACTACAAAGAAGTTATAAATGTTTGAGACAATGAATAACCTATGTATCCTGAGTTGATCAATATAATGTATAAATGTACTAAAACATCACACTGTACCCTATGAAGATGTATAATTATTACTTGTCAACAAAGCTAAATTAAAAATAAAAATAAATGAATATGTACAAGTTAAATATATAATAAATTTACATAATTAAATAAATAAATTATGGCAAAGCTGCAAGAATCAGCCACCATTCACGACAAAGGGTTGAAAGCAAAGTAGAAGCAGGCTGCAGTGATGCATGCCTGTAATTCTAGTACTTGGGAGTCATAGATAGGAAGATCACAGGTTCAAGACCAGATGCTCAGTGACTTATAAGATCCTCTTTCAATTTTTAAAAAATAGCTAGGGTTATAGCTTGGAGGTAAATGCCTTGGTTTCAATTCCCAGTTGAAAGAAAGAAAGCAAGAATGAATGAAAGAAAAATTTACATGAATTCAATTATTCACAAAACAGGATTTAACATATTAATAGACTTACAATAAATTGAAATGCCAGAAACAAGTAAATTGTTATTACAGATAGTATGTAAAAAGCCCCTAAAATAGACAAGAAAAAGACAAATAGCACAAAATGGTCAAAGAATTGGATTAAGCAAATCATGACTCATATTTAACAAGTACATAAAAATCTGTTCAAATTCATAAGGTAGGCAACCCATAGACACTGAAATAGCAAGATGTTATCATTTCATAGCCATTAGCTTGGCAAAGAAATGATGTGGTAACATCTTGTGCTGGCAAGGTTTTAGAAAACATGGTACTCTCGCACAATGATAGTAGAAATGTCAATTGTTACAGACACTGTGGATCAATTAAAATAATACATATACATATATCATTTTCTCAGTGACTCCACTCCTATGTCAAGCTGTTCTATAAAAATAAATAAAACATCCACTATATAAGTAAATACATTGCAGAATTGTGCACAGTGGTCAAAAAAAGAAAAAAAGGAAAGGGATTGAATGTCCATTAACAGGAGAATGCTTGAATAATTTATGGCACATCTACAACATAAATAATTGTACAGCCTTTAAAAATTACTCTTTCAAAGTTCTTGTAGTGACTCATGTGGTATTGCTGGGTGAAAATGTTAAGATGCAAAAATAATACATTATGTACTCATTTTTAAATCAAAAGCAGAACAATTCTTGTGTGTGTATAATTGTATTTTAATATGAATTATAATCATGGTAAAAGTATGGAAGGACACACATTAGGCTTTTAACAAGCTTTGAAGTGATGGTTTGTGGGAAGAACACAGTGCCGGAGAAAGCAAAGAAAAGGAAAGAAAAATAAGTAATTATAAACAGACCAAGACAAGGTGAATTCACTAAAGGCCTCACGGTGTCAAATTGCTTGCAATAGTCCAAGTATGGAGAGACGACCAAACAAATATTGGCACAAGTGACAAGACTAGAAAGATAGTGACTGAGAATTTCTGTGACAACTAGATGTTCTCAAACCATTGAGACTTTGAGGGAATTCAATAAATAATAGTTTTCTGTCCTACCTGAGTTTTGACTAATTGGTGAGGAAGACAGCAAAAAGTCAAAGGCTGAAATTTTATTTGATGTTTATTTGGGACAAAGCAAATAATGCAATAGAAGTCAAAGATAGACAGTTGAAAAAAGAAAAGTATGTGTGCAGGGGTTGGGGGGAAGTTATGTTTTTGTACTGTGTGTGTATATGTTTTTGTGTGTGTGTGTGTGTGTCTATATTATATAGTACATGCATGAGTGATAGACAGATTAACCCAATGTCCCATACCTGTGTAACTAGGAAATGAAGAAATTAGACCTCATAGTCATCTTTTCTTTTTTAAATGTTACATTGCAATTATATATCATAGTGAAGTTCAGAGTGACAAATACATACATGCACGCAGCATTTGTTGTGAAATTCCCCTTCTGGTCCCTCCTCCCCCCTTTCCATAGATAGTCTTTATAGCAATACAAATAACTTCATGTATGAATAAAAGATTGTTTGTATAGTTTCCACAATAAGATCTCCCCAGTCATCTTTTATGTCTCTGCAACACTGCACTGAACTCAGTGAAGCATACCTCCTAATCTAGACATTGTCTTCTCTAAGTAGTTATATTTAAGTGTCTCAGTACTAGTTATATGACCTCACAGTGTTTACCTAGTGACTGCTATTCTCCAAGGTCTTCTCCCTCTAGGAAGAAGACAACAAGGGCAACTATTTGAGGAGTTTAGAATACAGAGGACCTGAAAGTTGATGAGACAGGGGCCTTCTGATAAGGTGAACTTTCTGCAATTAGCATTCATTTCAGTATTTCTAGATTTAAAGTTCTCCAATTCACCACTGGTTCTCAGAGGTGTGGATTGTTTTACTGGGCCAAAATTAATAGCCATCAAAATGGAAAGGGGTACAATTTGGAACTTTAAATTCAGGGTGTTCCTTGCTTCATTTCTATATGTAACTTATCTGCTCATATTTGCACAGCAGTATTAATTAATGCTCTAGCAAATTACAATAAGATTCCCATGGAATTATATTTCACACCCACATGAACACCAAAACAATTCAGTATGATTCATAGTCTAACAATGAATACCAAAGTAAGTAATAGCAGTTGTGTCATTTACTATAGCATGTTGCCAAACAATTATTATGTGGAGTTGATGAACATTTGAATAAATGCCATAATACTCTATACTCAATTAAAACAACCTCACTTATAATTAATATCACCATTATTCATATCAAGTTGTGGCTGTGGGTTTTGTGTGTTCTAGGAAATGACTGGAGGAATGAATGTTCATTTCAATTCCATTTATATCTTGCTCTGATGTATTAAAATGTAATTTGCATGAAATACATGCATTATTCTCAATGTGGCTGTATTGCAAGAAAGCAGCATTTTCATGTGCTGGGCGATTGAGAAAAGGAATGGTTGTTTCAAAAGAAAAACTAAATGTGCATAGATGAAGACAAATGCTTCATTTTTCATGGGATGGTTTGTCCAGAAAGCATTTAGTATTTGTTTACTAAGAGACAAATGCAATTTGTAGTCAGTTAGAATGAGTAAACAATCCACAGGGGGAAAAAAAGACTATTAGATGAAATAGATTTATTTATCTACTGTTTGAAATAAGAATTTTATTTAATTACTTAAGTTATCCAAGGTCCTAGAAATCATTATCTGGGGGACCTAAGCATTAAACTGCTTCAGTCATTAACATATTAATAAACCAAATTACATTGTTATGGGAGTTCCTGACTTGAAGGATATGAGACACAAACAAGGCATGCTAGGAGGCCAGTCTAGTCTCTTCAAACTCAGAAGGAACCTCACTACGTATATGCATTTTATTTTATTATTTAATTTAACATAATTATTAATTTTATTATTTATAAATATATTTTATAAATTTTATATAGTTTAGTTCTTCTGAATTTCAGATTACAACATTATATAACTTGATACAATGTAAAACAGGCTTGACAGCACAGGATAGGTGGATTTATGCAGCATGGCTCTCAGGAGAATGCTATGTAAACTATGCTAATATCTCGGGTATAAAATGGAGATTTTTAGAACCTAAATCCATGGTAGCTGCTATATGAACTAACAAACATACTTACCTTGAGGGACCAAATCTACAAGAAGAGAAGTCAAGGTCCTTGCAGGAAAGAAGGGCCCAAAGTAACACATAGGATGTTTCACACACCTTGCTGTATTATTTATACCTCTAAATTATGTGCATCCTTAACAAAGTATGGTCCTGTGTAAGATAAGAAATTTGTATGAATAATAACCTATGCACAACCTTACCTACATCTAAGCCTTTCTCTACAGGTTAAGGATTAAGTAGAAGGCAAGAAAAACTTTGACATGTTTTTTAAACTACTCTCATATGTCTGATTTATATAACCACTTAATGTTCAGGGCCAAGACTATGAGCCGAGATTCCCGTGAGATATATATAGATATAGATATAGATATAGATATAGATATAGATATAGATAGATATAGATATAGATAGATATAGATATAGATATATCACGGGATTCTATATCCAAAGGTGTGTGTGTGTGTGTGTGTATATATATATTAACAGGTGATTATTCATAAATATCTTAGGGGCTATATATATATTTTTTCTTCTAGAGAATGTTTTATAACTGGTAGGCCAAAGAAAATTAAGTACCAAGAAATTTATACTAGCAGACTCTATTTTATCTTCTTTAACTTTAAAACTTATTTTATCTGTTTCTCTATCTGTATCTCATCCAAAGAGGGAGTGCTAGTCCTTACTCTTTTTCCACATAAAGCAAATTAATCCAATCTCTACTAAAAAATCCAACTACCAAGTTATGCTTCATTCAAAAATACCTCTCTATTCATGGATTCCCATCATTGGCAAGGAAAATCATTGAAAGAAAAATCAGTTCTTAGATCTTAAGTTGAACATTTCTCTTCTACCAATAGTTATCAGCTCTGATTTACAAAAATTTCTGCAAGAGGTACCTCAACCTATAACCCACCAAAGCTCAGATTCTATATCCAAAGGTAACTCTATAATGTATGTTGCCACTGATTATTGTAATATGCTTAATTATATCTACACACGCATCTCCACAAATACAACACTCATCAGGGATAATTTAGTTCTGAGATCATTCATTTTAGCTTTATAGTGTTTGTGATAGGGTCAATGCTAGCCTTTTATTTCTTGGTGAAGAAATCTAGTGAGAAAAACCTGTGCTTCATAATCCAGGTCTTATTTTCACTTTGCTTTAATCAGTTGAACTGATTGACTCTTAAAAAAAGAATATGAGGTTTTAGAATATAATAAAACAGAAAAATGTATAAAATCCATTTATAGACATGTTTTATTTCATGGACAGAGATCCTTAAATTAGCAAGTTTATTAGTGGGATAAAAATGTGTCCTGCATTGGATCTACAATGAAACCTGATTCTTAAAAATCAAGAAATGTACTTCAATCCTCAATGTATTCTTTAACAATATAGTTGGTATACCATTATCTTTGGGGGAGTCTTTAGTTATTCAATATGAAAGCTCATTTACTCAGCCAAAGGTTAGAGTAATAGTATTTATTTGAAATGTAAATGAAGACTTTCACCAAGGAATGTATGTTTCATTTTGCATTTGTCTCTAATCAGAATGCCCTATGAATAATGTAGTTTGGCACCAATGTCCTCATTAAGCAAGTTTCCCATTATTGCATTTTCTGATTATAATCTCCTCGTTAAACTTCTTTTACTATTCCTGCTGATGATCATTTATACGCTTAGGTCTTCAATATTAATCTGAATACACACACACACACACACACACAGCATCCTGTAGATGAGAATCAAATTATACTGATGACCAGATGTCCTTTAAATAAAGGGTTTCTAGCCATTGTATGTCCAAGAAATGGCATGGACTTGAATTGTTAGACTGGGCTAAAAGAGAAAATGAGTTTCAAACTAGTCTCAATTTATATCCATCTCTGAGGCAATTTTATAATTATACTTGATAGACAGCAATGACCAAGAAAGAAATGGGATGACAAAAGAAATGGACCTAACTAGAATAATATCGTGTTCTTGTTTTCTTATTTATTTATTTGTTCTTAAGTGCAAAATTATCTATTGGAACTTAAAAAGAAAATTGACTCATAATTAACCACATGAGACCTCAAAAAGTGTTGTTTGTAACCAAGATACAGATTTCAGGTGTATAGACCTCTACAAAACAATATAGATTTTGAAACTTTTTAATAGGTAGATTTACATCTTATCTCCTTGAAACTGATAAGATTAAAGAAGAGGAAGGAAATGGCAAACTTACACAGTGGTAATAATGACATGTCAACAGTAAGTTAGAGAGTTCTCATTTCTAGACACATTTTTTCTTTATGAGACTCCTAAAAATGATATTTGAAGTCCTAGAAAATAATTTATTAATCAGGGAACATTTTCCTACATGGTCTCACTCGTCTACTTCAACTATTCCTCAATGGAAATAAACATGCCCATCCTGCCCTGTACAAAATGAGCTATACATATTTAACATGGATGCATAAGAACCATAGAAAGATATAAAATGTATGCACAAACTAAACAGTGGTTACTTTGGGGAAGGATATTGTAAAATGAAAGGTGACTTTGGTTATTTATTTTAAATATTTACATATTATTTTTCATAGTGATTTTATAAGTGGAATACATAATTTTCTTCAAATTTTGGTATTGTTAAACATTCTTTCAGCAGGTCTTTCATCTCAGTTGGCACAGATTTCCAATATTTCCTTAAAAAAAGAATTTTTCACATGAATTATATTACATCATGTGTAGACTCCTCTTGAAACCTTTGCAAGTTACTTATTTTGTGTTTTATTAAAATTGTCCAGATTTAGACATAGTCTTCTATGAGTATTACACAAATATTGATTTAATAAGAAGATTATGTTTCTCCATGTGACTATCTTTTTTATAAAGAAAAAATGATACATATTTTGGGCATTTTTTCAAAGAACTCATTTGACTTAATATAGATTTAAAAATCACCTGCCAACATTAAGCAGGCTTAGACTGGATAATGTAAGTACCACTTCATGATTTCAATATGGGAAGTCCTATATCTCCACATATATATATATATATATGTATAAATATATATACATATATATATACATATATAGTATTTATTTACAATTAAGGTGAAAAAGAAGAAGCAGGGGCACACCCAGTTTTTCACTTGCTGCTAATCTCTACTTCAGAGGTTTTAGATTAAATCCCATTTTTAAAAAATGGTTATCCTTATTTTGTCTTTTTTAGCAAAAATATTCATTAAATATATTAATTACAAGTTCATAAATTTGTGATGGATGGGGACCTTATTCAAAGATCAGGATTAGAGATACAATGTAATAGTTTTTTTGTTGTTGTTGTTTTTGTTTTTTTTGCAGTGCTGGGGATTGAACTCAGGGGCATTCTACCTCCGAGCTATACCCTCAGCTTAATTTTTTATTCTTTATTTGAAACAGAGTCTCACTAAGTTGCGGAGTACCTCACTAGATAGCTGAGGCTGGCTGGGAACCCAGATCCTCTGGTCTCAGCCTCCCAAATGCTGGGATTACAAGCATGGGCCACCATGCCCAGCTTGATACAATGTAATAAAAACTGTATTTCTTCATTAATAAAAATAATCATGTGCTAGGAAGTATGCAAAGTTATTTCAGTGAGTTTATTTTTTATTTAACCTTTATAATGCTATTCTAAAATAAGGTACTGTGTTTACAAATGAGGGAAGAAATTGAGGAGCTATTCAGATTAAATAACTTGCTCTCTTTTTTGTCATTATT
>PVLC010033315.1:0-17566 GCA_004027655.1 Graphiurus murinus | reverse complement strand
CGCCGCGAGCCAGCAGGGCGGCCTGGCGCAGGTGGGGCCTCACCTCGTACTCCAGGTACTCCTTCCGCAAGCGGTACTCCTCCAGGTCGCGGCTGCGGCCCCGGCGCTCCGGCAAGTTCCTCTGTAGATCCAGCAGGTCGTCAGAGGTGGTGTCCAGGCAGTTCTCGTGGGATCGATACTGCTCCTCCTGGGAGTGGGAGGCGGTGAGGAGTCCCTTGGGTCTCCCCTCCCCTCTGAGCCCAGGTGTGCAGCCTCCCCTCCACTCATCCCCAGGCCAGGTGCACAGGTGCACGCTCGCCTTCTCCCCGGGCCTCCTGCAGGGTGCACACACCCCTGGGTACCAGCTGGGCCGGGGAGGGGAGGTCGTACCAAGGAGCTCTGGGCCGGGCCCACGGGCAGGATGGGCCGCACGAATCGCCGCTGGGAGCCCACGGCGGCGGGGAAGGGCGGTGCCGAGTGCGTGGCTGCGGCCAGGTTGATGCGCGCGATCCAAGAGGCCATCTCTTTGGCAGTGCTGCGACAGAGGAGGACTTGGTCTATTCCCAGGGACTGAGTCGGTCACCTGCGCCCCCAGGTGCTTTGCTGGCAATCCCGTCCAGCCACTAGGGACTCCACCTCTAAACCCAGAAGCGCACCACCGGCCCGGCCAGGAGGATTTTTATCTGTTGAAGAGGAAAATCCAGAGCCAGCACGGTGGCCCAGGCCTGTGATCCCAGCTACTCAGGAGGCTGAAGCAGGAGGATTGCTGGTTGGAGACCAGCCTCAGCAATTTAGCGAGACATACTCTCAGAGTAAAAAATAAAAAGGGCCAGAGATGTGGCTTAGTGGTAGAGCGCCACTGAGTTCAATCCCCAGTGAAAAGATGGACGGACGGAAGGAAGGAAAGGAAGAAAAAAAAGACCTATTCAGGAAATTCAGGAATGCAATAGATTTTATATCAGATGTCACAAATGATCAGTTCAATTCCCAGTGAAAAGAAGGAAGGAAGGAAGGAAGGAAGGAAGGAAGGAAGGAAGGAAGGAAGGAAAAAAAAAAAAAAAAAAAAAACCTATTCAGGAATGCAATAGATTTTATATCAGATATCACAAATGATCCACCCATCACTTCCTGGTTTCTGGGAGGCTTGACCTGAACTTGCAGGGAACAGGCCACGAGCCGGCTGACCTGAGAGGAGCTTGGCCACACCATGCTCCATCTCTGCCCACTGACACCTGGGCATAGCATGCTAAGATCTCCTGGTCCGGGGCGGCTCCCACCAGGGCTAGCACTCACGCGCACCAGGGGGTGGGGGAGACTCACGGTGCTTGGAAGAGGTAGAGGCGCCAGTCGGCAGTGCGGAGCTGGAAGACGTGGGGCTTCTTGGTGTAATGGGTGGCTGGCGTGGCCAGCGAGTGGTGCACCCCCACAGGCTCATCCACCATCTGCCCGATCAAACTCTCACCATCCAGGCAATGGTCCTCTCCCTGCTGCGGGCACAGGGTCTCAGAGAAGAGTCAGCCACCAGCTGCCACCCTGGGATGGTTCCTGACCGCGCCCTGTCCCCAGTCTGCTCCTCCACCAGGGAGGGGGGTGTGGACTCTGCCTACCTTCAGGAAGTAGAGAACCATCCCTCGAAGCAAGGTGTGGAACATCTTCCAGCCTCGCTTGCCCCACGGTGCTATTCCAAGAACAGACACAAGGTGGCGCTGGCATGCAGCCATACCAGGGCACCGCCCCCCTCGCTCCTCACCAGGACGCACACATGGGCACACAGAGCATACCAACCCAAGAAGACACGTACAACCACAAACATCTCCAGTCTCCACATACCCACAGTCCCGCTGGGAAAGGATCCAGAGAATCATTTGCATACAAATGAGGGTATTCCTAGACCTCTTCCCCCAAAACACATGCCTATAACCCCAGGCAGGCATAAACACACCCATCCATAAAAGGTTCCACTCCAACATCTTTCTGCAGGATGACATGTACAATGTGTGCCCATCCACGGGGGGCACCGGGTCCCCCACTCTGAGCACCACCTCCCCTCCCCCTCCCTCGCAACCTCCGCACCCTGGTCTTGTGTGGCGTGGCCTGTTCTAAACTCCTTGGGCGGAAGAAGGCCTGACTACTGCCTGTGGTCACCTCCTGGGGGCCCTGCTCCGGCCCTGTGGCTTCTCACAGCTCACGCGGCTTCCTGCCTGGGGCCAGGCCCCATTCTCTCTGGGATTCCAGAGTGGTCTACGGAGACCACCTCCCTGGTCAAGGCCTGAACACAGACCCTGATGGTTTTGCCGCAATGCACCCCCCTCCGTGCCCTTCCACATACTCTACATTCTGGACAAATTCCACTTGGTCTTTTCTGCCCAACTTTAGCAATCCAAATCCTTGGATGCCCCCGCCCCAACCCCGGTCCCCCTCACACACATCCTTCTGCGTTTTGTCCCAGCGCCTGACATGCTTGTCCTTGCCACACGGGGCCCAGGGCCAGGCCTGTTTTGTCCCAGCACCCGATGTCCCCTGCCCCTTACCCAGTGCCCAGGATGCAGTCACTGTTCAGGACATGTTGGGGAGGAGAACGGGCTACCTGTCCTCGATGTAGGTTTGCCTCTGAGTACTGTGCACGCGTGGGCATGGTCCGGTCTTTGAGCAAAGCCCCACCCACACCAGCACCGGCACTGTGCCCACACCTGCACCTGCACCCCCACCCAGGCCGGGGCCCCCTGCCCGCGGGCGGCAGACACTCACTCTTCTTGCCATCAGCATCGTGATGCATCTTCCGCGCCAGGATGCCCTGCTTGTAGGTGGGCCCCGTGGGGTCCTGGACCAGCTTCAGGAAGGGGCTGCTCCTCTTGCCAGCTGGGGGAGAGGGCTGGGCCTTCTCAGCTCTGGCCGCATCTTCCTCATCCCTGGGTGTCAGAGAATCAGGCTGGGAGTGGGGAGCAGGCAGACACCACAGGGAGTGCCCACGGCCGCCCAGGCCACAGCGGGAGGCAATGACAGGGCCCCCAAAAGAAGTCTAACCTCACGCCAACTCATCAGCCCCTGCAGACTCAAAGCCACCCCCTCCTCCCCTCTAGCTTCGGGGCCCTGAGCCTCTCCAGTCAGGAGTCTGGAGGGGAGGGAGGCTGGGAGGCTGGGTGTGGGGTGGGGCTCTCACTTACACGGCCCACTCGAGCTTCTCGCTGCGGATGGACCAGTAGAGGGCCTGGAACAGAGACACGGTGAGCGGAGGGGCCGCGGGCTGTGGAGACTAAACTCAAGCTACGTGGTAGACAGCCGGGCGTTCAGGTACAGCCTCCCTCCTCCCCAACGCCGCTGTCCTGAGCAGGTGTGCGTCCATCCGTCCGTCCGTCCATCCATCCATCCATCCATCCATCCATCCATCCATCCATCCTGCCATCCATCCATCCTGCCATCCATCCATCTCTCCATCCATCCTGCCATCCATCCTGCCATCCTGCCATCCATCCGCGTAGCAAAGGATTTGTGTAGCATTTCCCCTGCGCCAGGCCCCACCCTGGATACCAGGGATCTCAAGGTTGAGACAGCCCAGTCCCTGCCCTGCCCAAGCTTCATAAGGCCTGAGCTAGCCCTTTTGGTTTTTTAGTTTATTTTATTTTGGCACCAGGGATTGAACCCAGGGGCATTCTACCTCTGAGCTACACTGCCAACCCTTTTTTATTTTTATTTTTTGTTTCGAAACAGGGTTTCACTAAGTTGCTGAGGGTCTCGCTAAGTTGCAGAGGCTGGCTTCAAAGCTGCAAGCCTCCTTGTCTCCGCCTCCCAAGTACTGAAGGGGGCATGAACCAGCCGTGCACCATCCTGCTTGGACAGATCTGATGCACAAAAAGAAACTCGGCTGAACAACCCCCACCAGAACTGTTTGGTGAAGGAAGGAATGCATTTTGTACGCTAGAACCTTGAAATACTATGACAGATCGTATCAATAGAGACGCTTCTTGCTTGCTCTTGCAGCCTTTCAAGTGCTTAGCGGGGCACCTGGCACATAGTAGGTGTTGAATAAACGTTCACTAAACAGATGAAAGGGCCAGGGGTCCTCTGTGAAGCAAACACTGTGTGTCAGGTACTGTGCACAGCACTTGACAAGTTTCCTTTCACCTTGAAAATGGCACTTTAAGGTGGTGAGGAACCTGAGCTGTTGGCCAAGGGGTAGGCTGCCCAAGACTAGAATTCAGACCAGGAACACCCAGCTCTGAAGGCTGAGCGCTAGGCTTGAGCCGCGGGAAACTTAGCTTCCCATCCACTCAGACAACCGATGAAGTGGTGCTTCTCAGCCTTCCAGGGGCAAAAAGGACTGAGAAGCACTAGAGTCTTTGAAGGGCCCCAGCCCTGCACTCCTCCTGCGACCAGGGGCTGCACGCGGGGAGCTGGGAAGCAGGCACCCCAACCCTACCTTCAACAGCTCCTTCGGGAAGTTGCCTCCGTCCCGCAGGCCGTTCAGGTTGGTTATGAATTCCTGGCAACTCATGATCTTCCCAATGTTCTGCGACCACGGAGAGAAGTGGGGCAGCCCGGCAGAAGACACCCCCTGATAGAGTTCACCCCGGAACCTTCCGCAGCTCCCCCGAGGCCCACAGGGGCCTTGCCCCGGCCCACCCTGACCTCTGCCCTTCTCTCCCTTCTCCCGCTCTCTGCCACCTCCAGCCCTCCAGCTGGGCGCGGCCTCCGCTCACCTGTCCATGCAGGTCGGTGTTGAGGAGCATGACGGCGCAGGTCAGGGTGTGTACAGAATCTGCCCGGAGAGGTAAATGAGGGGGAAGCTTGCCGGAACCTGGCCTTCCGGGCCCTCTGTCCACGTGGGGTGGGATGAACTCTGGTCGCCCCACTTTCCTGCAGCCCCTACATTTTCCCAGCAGCCTCCACTCCCCAGTTGGCACAGGGACACACCCGTGTAGACCCCTGCCCCCCCTGCCCTGCCCCACCCTCAGGCCGGCCATCCTACCCACTGAAGGGAAGGCCTGCGGGTTGCACGAGTGGAAGCGTTTGGAGAACTGGTAGAGGATCCGTTCTCGCTCCTGGGTCTCCCCGCTCAGCACCAGGGCCTGGAGGAAGGTTCTGGCAAGGAGGAGGAGGGCCAGGGTCAAGGGCTGCCCCCGGGATGCCCCTGCAGCCCCGACAGCTGGGGGGCGGCCCCGGCCATGCCTCCCCAGAGAGGGCCCAAAGGCTTACCGGAGGGCTCGGTCCAGGTTTTGACCTCCGAATTGGAAGAAGGTCAAGTACTTCTCAGCCACGGATCGGCTGAAGTCATTGCTGCAGGGGGAAACGGGCGGCAGAGCGTGCAGCGGGTCAGGCCGGGCTGCGATGCAGAGGGGCACGGTGGGCCAGGGGCCAGGCTGGACCCCAAGTCCCGGTGTCGCTCGGGAGGGGCTGCGGGGTCTGGGCTGGGCAGTAGGGCTGGCCGAAGGGGCTCTAAGAAGGATCCAGGGGTCTGGAGAGGAGACCACACACAGTCTGACGGGAGGGAACAGCGCCGAGCAGGGGGCAAGGCTCAGGATGGGGTGGGGAGGAGCCAGAACAGGGGTGCCGGCCGGCCGGGAAGAGAGGCAGGCAGTGGCAGGGCCGGCGGGGACAAAGGGGACCAAGGCTGAGAGAGAGAGAGAGAGAGAGAGAGAGAGAGAGAGAGAGAGAGAGAGAGAGAGAGAGAGGGGGAAATGCCGGGAGCCCATGGGCAGCCCCCCGCCTGTCCGCCTCACCCAGCCGCAGGCTCGCTGGCTGGAAGCCCTTACTTCTTCCGCAGGTAGGCGGCCACTTCCGACTTCCGGAAGCCCTCCAGGCGGTAGAGTTGAGAGGCCAGGTCCCAGGCCACTTTGTCATCCGTAAGGCCACCAGCCCGCTGGTCTCCGGTCGGTGTCACCAGACCTTCCTCCGAGGACTGTGCCTGGGGCATGGGGCTCTCGGGAAGCCTGGAACACATACATAACATATATGTAAGTGAACACGTGTAGGGCATATATAACTATGTTCACTTACAACGTGTATTTTTAGACTGAAAAAGAAGTCTACAGAAAGACACGGATCGAAGTCCAGTGACATAGATACAGCCTATATGGCTGTCCACCACCCAGACAATGTCAGCCTGCAGATTCTGAGAAGGACCAGCCCACCGCCGCCTGCTCTGCACACCCTGGTCAAAAGAATCGAGCTCAGCGGACTGACGCCACACCACGTACCTCTCCTGCCCACCGTCCGCTCACCGTTTGTCCACCCCACTTGATCACCATTTACAAAGTTTTGTATAAAGGAGGAGCCGGGCGTGGTGGCGCACGCTTATAATCCCAGCATGTGGGAGGCTGAGACCGGAGGATCCGGGTTCGAGGCCAGCCTCAGCTACCTAGTGAGGCCCTCCGCAACTTAGTGAGACCCTGTTTCAAAATAAAGAATAAAAAAAAAAAATAGGGCTGGGGGTGTAGCTCGGAGGTAGAATGCCCCTGAGTTCAATCCCCAATACCGCAAAAAAAAAAAAATAAAATAAAAGGAGGAGCCTGCTCCTCCCCAGAGTCCTCCCTCCAAAGGTCTGGCTCCCTCAGGAGAAGACCCGAATTCTCCTTGAAAGTGTTATTTCTTACTCTCCTAAACCAGCCTGTCCGTAGCTCTACTCTTTGTCTTGGACACGGCCACCACGTCCTCCCCACCTGACCTGCAGTTGTGAGGACGTCTCGGGCCAGTCTCTGCTCAGCTGGTACCCTACCGCCACGTGTGTGACCACCTGCCCTTTAGTTTCCTGTCCTTTTAAACCTACTCCAGCCTTTATCGAAACTCTTTGGGTGCCCGGTCATAGAACTCTAAATACTGCACACAGCACAGTCACAAAGAGTGTGATTAAGCGTGCCTCTATCAAAACCCAATGTGCCTTTCTCAGGCTCCATCCAGCTATGGTTTTTGTTTGTTTGTTTTTGTTTTTCTTGGCGCTAGAAATGGAAACCAGGGCCTCCCACGTGCTAGGCAAGCACTCTACCACTGAGCTATATCCCTAGCCCCTTTATTTATTTAGTGGTACTAGGGATTGAACCCGGGGCATTCCACCTCTGAGCTATATCTCCCCACCCCCCGCCACTCCAGTCTTTTTTTAATTTTGAGACAGGGTCTTGCTAAATTCCGGTGCACAGGCCTCAAATCTACGATCCTCCCATCTCAGCCTCCTAAGAACTGGGATTACAGGCATGTGTCACCTGTGCCGGGTTTCTCATTTTGAAACAGGGTCTTGCTAAGTTGCCCGGACCGGCCTATCCTCCTGCCTCAGCCTTCCGTACAGCTGGGGTTCCAAGTAGGTGCCCCCCCACCCCTGGCAAGACTAGGGCTCTTCCTAATACAACCCCGCTCAGGAGTCTGGGGCTTCTGGTCTGAGACTCACCCTTCTGCAGAAGGCAGCCGAACATCGGGCCAGGCGCCCGGGCCCTCTGCAGTCCTGGCTGAGCCTGCGTCTTTCTCTTCCTGCGCGGGGTTTGGTGCCTCAGCTGCCTCTACTTCCGTCGTCGTCGGGGAACTTGGTTCTGCCCCTTGGGTATCCCGGAGAGAAGGCTGTGAAGCAGCAAAAGGCCGCTGGGGGAGAGTTCTGGGGCTGTGGCGCCGGGGCTGCGGGCTACCCTCCTGGGAGGCTGCGGGGCTGGGCGTGGGGCAGGGGCCTCTGGGCTCCGACTCTGGGCTGCTGGGCTCCGGTGACGGTGACGAGGCTGGGCTCCCCCAGGGGCCCGGGGCCGGGATGCAGGGAGCAGCTTCCTGGGGACCCGCAGCATCCTTTTTACCTGGGAAGAGAGTTGGGTGAGCATGGGCAGTGCAGGAGGCCGGGAACAGCCAGCTCCCTCCTCTACCCTCCCTCCCTGGTGCCTCCCCTGCAGCAGAGCACCCCCCCCCCGCCGCCCCCCCAAGCTGTGACCTCTCCCACAGAGGCAGCAGGCGGGGCCTCCCAGGACTCCAGCCCTGGGGCAGCTGAAGGCGGGAGACTTTGCCCCATCAGCAAAACCCAGGCATTGGCCCTGCGTTTTTGACATATTCCTTTGCTTACTTCATAAGTGTCTGAGGGTCCCCTGTATTGATGAAGCCACAGAAGCAAAGGCCGGATTTTTTTTTTTTTTTTCTTTTTGCTATACTGGGTATTGAACTCAGGGGCATTCTACCTCCGAGCTATACCCCCAGTCCTATTTTTTATTCTTTATTTTGAAACAGGGTCTCACTAAGTTGTGGAGAACCTCACTAAGTAGCTGAGGCTGGCCTCGAACCCAGATCCTCCGGTCTCAGCCTCCCAAGTACTGGGATGACAAGCGTGCGCCCCTACGCCCGGTTAGCAGAGGCCAGACTTAACCCCAATCGAGGTCTGGCTCCCACACAATACACTGAAGCCCAGAGCAACCTTTGAACCCCAAAGGTCTCCCCAACTTCCCAGAACCCCAATGTGGGGTCTCACCAGTGTCCTGGGAGGTAAGAGGCTCCTGAGGCCAGGAAAGACCCTCTCCTGTGTGCCAGTCCTGCGGGGCCGGGGGGACCTGTTGAGAGAGGTACAGGCTGTCCATGACACCTGCAGTCGGCCAGGTGAGTGGCGGGGAGGGGACAGGAAGCGTTCTGGGAGGATGCGGAAGTCCCCCTCCTTGCCGCCCCCCACCACTCAGAAGAGGCATCGTGGGTGGGAGCAGACCCACATCCTAGGAGCGTCGGTTGGTAGAGGGCCCTGGAAACCAATAGGTCCCTGTCCCTCCTTCATAGAGAAGGTGAAGCCCAGAGAGGGACAGTGACTTGCCCAAGGCTGCACAGGGCAAGTGTCGCAGCTGAGGTCAGAGCCAAGTGTCTCCCTGGTTGACGCTGGAGGTGACGTAAGGCCAAGCTCTGGTTCCAGAGACGTCTAAGAGAGAAGAGAAGAGAGGTTTGACCAGAGGGGATGTGCTCCCGGGCCCTTTCCTACACCGCATGGCCACGGCCAGCCCAAGGAGGGGCTGTGTTATGGACACAGCGGTGGCCCGCAGGCACTGGGCGGGGTGGACACAAAGGCAGCTCCCAGCTTCAAACCTTGGGCTCCCAGCCAGGCACAGTGGCCCATGCCTGTAATCCCAGTACGTGGGAGGCTGAGACAGGAGGATTGCAGCTTTGAGGCCAGCCTCAGCAACTTTGTGAGACTCTGGGCTGGGGATATAACTCAGAGGAAGAATGCCCCTGGGCTTAATACCCAGCACCAATTAAAAAAAAAAAAAAAAACCACAGTACTTAGGAGACTGAGACAGGAGGATTCCAGGTTCACAGCCAGCCTCAGCTACTTAGTGAGGCTCTTTGCAACTTAGTGAGACCCTGTTTCAAAATAAAGAATAAAAAATGGGGCTGGGGGTGTAGCTCGGAGGTAGAATGCCCCTGGGTTCAATCCCCAGTACCACAAACAAAACAAAACAAAACAACAATAAACAACAGGCCAGCCGTGGTGGCGCGCGATTGTAATCCCAGCATTCGGGAGACTGAGACCGGAAGATCCGGGTTCGCAGCCAGCCTCAGCTACCTAGTGAGGCACTCGCAACTTAGTGAGACTCGGTTTCAAAATAAAGAATAAAAAATAGGGCTGGGGGTATAGCTCGGAGGTAGAACGCCCCTGAGTTCAATTCCCAGTACTGCAAAAAAAAAAAAAAAAAAAATCAAAAACCAAACAGACCTGGGGCTTCCAAGCTCTCCTCTGAGGACCCCAAAGCAAGGTCCGGAGAGGGGGCACCTGCAGGCCTGACCCCTGCCGCCCGCCCCACCCGGGCCCCAGCCTGTGCACAGAGGGATGTCTGCCCAGCAGTATTGGAAAGCTTCTCTGATTCCCATTGTTTTCTGGGAAGGGAGAGATTAGAAAGTTACAGCCTCGCTCTGCCATCTTGGCACTCCTTATCTCTACAGTAGAGGCTGCCCTGGGAAAACCGTGTCCCCAGATTCCCACAGAACTTGTCCCCATGTCTGGCAGGGATCAAGCGTCTCCTACAACCTCCGAGGGGACCTCCTCTCTTGACACTGGGCAGGGGACAAGGGAAGACAGGGGGCTGAAAGTGACAACGGGGTCAAGAAAAGAGAGGGCAGGCCCAGAGCCCTACCTAAAACAGACTCCTCTGTGTTAGGGTCACCTCGGCTGACCCTTGCCCTGCTACCCTTGGGAATGTCTTGGAGGTGGGAGGGGAAGAATCCGAGAACGTTCTGGAACACGCTGCAATTGGAGGAGCTGTTTGTTCTCCAAATGTAGCTAGACAGAATAAGCCCCGGGGGCTGGGGAGACGGAGACGTTTGTGGACTTAACCACCATCAAGTTCAGCTGACATCAGGGCGCTGATAATAATTTCCCAGAATTCTGAAGGCCACAGGTCCTGAGTTCCTGCCTTTTCCCACCCTGTTCCCAAAGGGCCCCACCATCAGAAACGATGTTCTGGGCCTAGTGTGCCCCCAAAAGAAGACCCTCGTTCTGTGAGTCCAGCATGGCCCTAGGATGGCTTCTGGGACTCAACTTACCCTGCCGTCCTGTGCAGCAGGCGCTGTGGGGTGCCCCTCGGCAGCAGCTGAGGCCCAACAGGAGGGGTGGCTCTTGTAACAGGGGACAGGGAACGGAGGGGTGCTGCCCCCCAAATCCGGCTCACTTCCGGGCTCCCCGGGCCCCGTGTCTCCTGGGAGCAGAGGTTCTGGGGTCTGCAGCGTGTCAGGCGCGTGGGCGTCTGGGAACCCCCAGGAAAAGTGCTCCCCAGAAACACTGGTATCCGAGCAGGGACTCTCCAGGAAGAGGGGGTTGTCGAAGAACAAACTCTCCTCCTCGGCACCCCACTCCAGGGAGGAGTCTGGTGCTCCCTCCCCGGGCCAGGCCCCATTCTGGCTCCCCGCCTCCGGCCCACTGCTGTCTTCCCCGGAGTCCTCCTCCACGGGCCGGCTGAGGCGCTGGCCCTCGTGGTGGCCGGGGAGATCCGGAGGGGCTGCCGGGAGGCAGCGTCTCAGCTCGGCCCTGAGCCCCTCAGTCTTCTCCAGCTCCTCTTCCAGGTCGAGCACGCACATCTGGGCCTGCAGGATGCCCGCCCAGAACACCACCTGTGCGGACGAGGTCTGCGGGCTTTCCCCGCGCTCCTCTGGAGCCTGCCTGGGCTGCATCTGGGAAGGAGGGCTCCCCGGGTGTGCAGAATCCACCCCAGAGCCTCCGCCAGGGGCGGCATCAGGCCCCGAGGGCTCAGGAGGCTCCAAGGCCCAGGCGTGCGTCCCACAAGGTTCAGGAGGGGCCCTGCGGCCGCCCGTCTCCCTCTGCCATGCTCCCGGCTCGGGCTGCACGTTGTCTCCCAAACAGAGAAATTCCAGGGGCTGGGGGTGCTCCGAGAGTCTGTTCTCCATCTTCCAGGGGGCATAAGCTTCACAGGAGCCGTCGGGGGTGTCGGCCTTCACGATTCCATCCTGTGGACAAGGAGGGGCGCCGGCCAGGGGGCAGCCAGGAGTCCACATCTACCCTGCAAATGCCCAAAGCGAATGCAGGTTAGAGAGGGGCTGTGAGCCCCCAGAAGCCCACGCGGGGGCCTGCCGTATTTGCCAGTGCTGAGGGGCACTGCCCGACCGCCCTGCCCGAGAGAAGGAGGCTGGGTTTTCCGTCTTTTATCTGACAGTTCTTCCTTCTCACGGAGAAGGTATAAATAATGTTACCCAGTCCTTACAGCACATAAATCTTACTTATTTTTGTGTGCGGTACCCACCCAGAGATGTTCTCCCTCTGAGTTACCCCCCCCCTCAGCCCTTTTTTGTTATTTTTCAGTTTGTTTGTTTTTTGAGGGTTTTTTTTGTTTTTGTTTTTGTTTTTTTCTGGTACTGGGAATTGAACTCAGGGGCATTCTACCTCCGAGCTATACCCCCAGCCCTATTTTTTATTCTTTATTTTGAAACCGGGTCTCACTAATTTGCGGAGTGCCTCACTAGGTAGTGGAGGCTGGCCGAGAACCCGGATCCTCTGGTCTCAGCCTCCCGAATGCTGGGATTACAAGCATGCGCCACCACGCCCGGCTGTTTTTAGAGGTTTTGAAACAGGGTCTCATTAAGTTACCGAGGGCCTCACTATGTTGCTGAGGCTGGCCTTGAAACCCGGATCCTCCCAAATCAACCTCCCAAGTACCAGGGTTACAGGTGTGTGCCACCACACCCCAGCTCTTTCTTTTCCTTTTTAAAAATTTTTTCCTCCCTGAATGGAGGGGTGGGATGGCCTGAAGGGCTGGTTACTTCTGATGGCCATCGCAGCCATCCTACCCGTCCCCTGGGTGCAAGCAGAGGCCTGCCTCAGTTTCCCAGAGGTAGGACGGCCTCTTTTAGGGTCAAGCCATGAATGGGGGGAGCACAGCCACGTCATATGCAGGCATCTAGAATGTTCTTGGTGTACTCTTTTTCTTTTTTTTTTTCCTACTTCCAGTGTTTCATAAAATCTCTTTTAAAATTCCCTGTCTCCGGTACAGCACCAAAGCAGGAGAAAGGAATTCAGCAAAGAATCTGGGACACGCTGGGTTAAGGTGGGTTCCGCTGTCCCTAAAATAAAGTGGTCCTTTTGTTTTCCCGAGTGCTGCAATGGCTCTGGGAGCTCGAGGGCAAGCTCGGGGAGATGTGGAGGGGCTCTGCAGGACCCAGAGAGGGCAAGGGTTGGGGATGTAGCTCAGTGGTAGAGCTCTTGTCTTAGCACTAGGTTCAATCCCCAGCACCTCGAAAAAAAAAAAAAAAGTTCAGAGACAAGTATTAAAGTGACAGCCCTGGGCGCTTCGCACGGGCTGCGGCCCCTTGTCCACTGCGGGGTCGTGGTGAAGAATCTTGACACAGAGACACACAACTGACGGGTCCGAGTGGAAGATGTCACCTGGTTCCTTATCAGTAAAACAAGGCAACAGCAGCGAGGAAGCTACTCTGCAGGTTTGTTATAGACGGAAGGCCGGGCCTGGCCCTGCACAGCCCACCTCTGCTGCTCAGGAATACCCAGAGAGGCCAGCCAACACACACAGCCAGCCAGCGCCCCTGGGCAGCACAGCCCTGCCCGCACGACCTCGGCTCCTCGAAGCTTCCACACCCAGCCAGCAAACCTTCCTTTCCCCCTGGATTTATTTTCCTTCCCGTCTCCTGCGGCTCCAGGGACTGGGAAATAAGGTGTCCTGGCCCTGTGCGGTGGTGCGGGGCCCAGGCAGGGGGACACAGGTGGGACACGGGTGGGACAGCTCCCGGGGCAAGAGTGGCCGGTGTAGCTCCCCAACTGGCAGCTGCAGCAGCGGTGCCCCTCCTCCCCCGGACCCAGAGAACCTAGAGAACCGCTCAGGGGGGGCCCCACATCCTGCCCGGCTGGCGGAAGGAGGCGTCCTGCGGTGTGCCCCAGGAGAGGAGAGAGACAGAGAGAGCAGAGAGGTGACCAGCGTCCAGCCGAGGCCCAAGAAGGGAGCAGAGAGGCGGGGGAGGAGCGCCAAGAACAGCTGGGCCTGGGGGGACTGGGGTCCCCAGAAGCCTCCGGCCAGGCTGAGCCTCACCCCTACCTCCCTCTGCCCCCTGCCCGCCTCCCTCACCCCTACGTGGGATGCCCCCAGGCCCCAGGAGGACGGGGTCAGGATCACTTAGGTCCCACAGTCCTGAGGAGTATTTATTATTATTTATTTGGCACCTGGGAATTGAACCCAGGGGCATTCTACCTCCAAGATATGCTCACCCTTAGCCCTTTTTATTTTTTTAAATTTTGCAACAGGGTCTCACTAAGTTGCTGAGGGTCTCACTAAACTGCCAAGGCTGGCCTCAGACCTGCAATCCTCTGATCTCAGCCTCCCGAGTCCTGGAATTACAGGCATGTGACAGCACACCCTGCCTAAGGGGTATTTATGAACAATGGGTGACAGGTCACCCTTCTGCAGCCTGTTAGCTAAGGAGAGACTCCAAAGTGGGAGAGAGGCCCTGGGTAAGAGTGGGGTGTGGAGCCAGGAGTGGTGGCGCACGCTTGTAATCCTAGCATTCAGGAGGCTGAGACCGGAGGATCCGGGTTCAAGGCCAGCCTCAGCTACCTAGTGAGGCACTCCTCAACTTAGTGAGACTTGGTTTCAAAATAAAGAATAAAAAATAGGGCTGGGGGTATAGCCCCTGAGTTCAATCCCCAGTACCACACACACAAAAAAAGAGCGGGGTGTGGTGGCTGGGGACCTTCCCTTTCCCAGGACCATCTCTCGTGGCCTTAGAGGGTCTCAAACAGGAGCCCTTTCGAGAGTGACATGGGTCATCTCTTGTACATCAGGACAACAGGCCTAGACGAGGGCTAAGCGGGCAGGCCGCCTCTCTGGGTGGGGCCCGGAATGCCAGGTATAGCTCAGAGCCCCCTAACGGCAGAGTCTAGTTTCCAGGGACAGGGACCGTAACCAGAGCCGCTGCTGCCCCAGGCCTGTCACAGCTCCCTTCCCTGGGGCCTGGGTCTCTCAGCCACAGAAGTCTCCGGGACTTTGGGAAGGCATCCTGGGGCCGCCCACCTTACTAGCAGACCCCCGCTAGGGCATCAGAGAAGGGCCTGGTGGGGAGGGCAGGGAAGGGGAAGAGGGTCCAGCGATCCAGGCGCACCTCCCCGTTGGTGCCCTGGTTCGGCCGACGCCCTGGCCTCCTCCCTGCCCACCTGCTGCACGTGGCTGCCCTCCTCCCGGCTCCCCCAGGTCCCTCTCAGCCCGACCCCAGGCAGGCCCACCCGGCTCACCTCCAAAGGCCCAGAGAAGGGCAGCTGTCCCGGGCCCCCAGCCCTGGGCACTTCCTGTAGCCGGCCACCACCCGTGAGCGCGCGAGTGTGGGGCGCCTGCCTGGAGCTTCCGCCTTCCGCTCCCCTCCCGCGGTGACACACACGGGCGCCCCAGCGCTGGTTCAGATCAGCACCTCCACTTCCTGCCCACAAGACCGGGGCCTCCACTCGGGGCCTCCGCGCCAGCACCCCCGGCAGCCCCTTCCCCGGGCGCCCCACCCGGGAGGCCTCTCCTGCCTCGCTGGCCCGGGAAGAGCCCGCCATGAGTGGAAGGGCCTGCGGGAGAAAGAGGAACAGCCCCCTGCCCTTCCTTCTCAGGGATTTCTGCCCCTGGTTCCCTTCTCTGCCCCAGCTTGGTCACCTGCGGGGCAAGAGACAAGAGAGTTTGTTTGTGGTACTGGGGATGGAACCCAGGGGCATTCTACCTCCAAGCTACACCCCCAGTTCTATTTTTTATTCTTTATTTCGAAACAGGGTCTCACTAAGTTGCAGAGAGCCTAAGTAGCTGAGGCTGGCCTCGAACCCGGATCCTCCGGTCTCAGCCTCCCAAGTACTGGGATGACAAGTGTGTGCCACCATGCCTGATCTCGACACGTTGGCATCTCGATGTTTGCATGACTGTTTCTCACATCAACAGTACTAATGACAGCAGATACAGGGGCCCCGTACTTGCTAAGCGTCCCTGCCCCCCCACCCACCCAGGGGGCTTCTCAGCCAGAATTACTGTACCCCGTTACACAGAGCAGGAGATGGACTCAGAAAAGCTAAGCCACTGCACAGCTGGGAACGCTCAGAGGTAGGACTCGAACTCAGAGCCTCCAAGCACATAAACCACCTGTTGTCCTGGGCATGCTTCATAGCTGAACCCCCGACACGTGTACTCAGGACTCAGGTTGCAGGTGTGCATGTTTCGTGTGTGTGTGTGTGTGTGTGTGTGTGTGTGTGTGTGTGTGTGTATGGTCCTGGGGATTGAACCCAGGGGCATTCTACCTCCAGGCTATACCTCCAGTCCTATTTTTTTTTTTTATTCTTTATTTTACTTTATTTTATTTTTTGGTACTGGTGGCTGAACCCAGAGTCATTCTACCTCCGGCTACAACCCCAGTCCTATTTTTTTATTCTTTATTTTAAAACAGGGTCTCACTAAGTTGCAGAGGGCCTCACTAAGTAGCTGAGGCTGGCCGAGAACCCGGATCCTCCGGTCTCAGCCTCCCAAGTACTGGGATGACAAGCCTGCGCCACCGTGCCCGGCTCTGTGTGACTCTTTTAAATCTACCCCCACCCACTTCTCCAGCCTCAACTTGCACAGACTGACTTCTCTGCTGAGGGTCCAAGGACCCCCACCCACCCCCAGCTCCAGCCCTAAGAAACCCAGCTCACTGCCCGGAGCCTTGCCCTGCAGTGCCCACACGGAAGCGCCTTCCGACCCAGCTGCCTGGCCCGTCCACCTCTGGCACCCTCCAGGCACCACACCCCTCCCCAGGGCTTGAGGAGTCCCAGGGCCGTGTCTGCCTGGAGTCTGCGTACCCCCTTTCTCCACCATGTTCTGGATGCCAGGGTCCTGGAATTCTCTGCTCTGGGTCTGCAGGGTCTCCTCTCCTCCCCCTCCTCCTCCTCCTCCTCCTCCTCCTCCTCCTTCTCCTCCTCCTCTTCCTGCAGGCTCAAGGTTTTGCTGTTCTGTGCAGCCCTAGACTTGACTAAGGGAGCCCAGAGTGCTAACGGGAGGGGGACAGGGCTTGGAGCCTGGGCAGGTCACCACCCTCCAGAACCTGCGACATGGGGCAAGGTGGTCAGAGAAGAGAGAAGGGGCAGTAGCAGGGGCCAGCAGTGGGGGGTGGGCTCTGCCGCAGCTCTGCCCAGTGTGGGGAGGCTGAGAATCCTAATGCAAACCTGGACTCAGCTCCTCGCGAGACTGGGGAATGGAGGGCGCTGCGTGACCGCGCCACCCCACTCCTCCGTATCTTTCCAAAAGAATCAAAGTCCGAAGGCAATGGAGAAGAGGTGGTGTCTACACACACAGCGGAGGTTTACCCCGGCAGAAAGAAGAACCAGAGTATGTCATTTGCAGGAGAAGCAGGTGAACTAAAAAACAGCATGCCAGGTGAGACCAGCCAGCCAAGGGGCGTAGATTTTCTCTCCTATGTGGAAGCCAGAGAGAAGAGAAGAAGCAAGAGACTTCCGTTGAATGAAGATAGACTAGGAGAATCACCACGCTCGCTCGGGGGCTGGGGGAAGGGGGAAGCCGGCGCTCACTCAGGAGGAAGGAAGCAGTTCAGAGAATGTTAGGTCCATAGATGAGGTCTCACTCCAATCTAACAAGTACCAGGAGGGCGCACTGACCTGGGAAGTCAAGCAGGATACGGAGAGAAAGACATCCAGTGATGCGTGCAAGTGTGAAGAGAGGACTTTGTTTTTTGCAGTACTGGGGATTGAACTCAGGGGCATTCTGCCTCCAAGCTATACCCCCAGCCCTATTAAGTTGCAGAGTGCCTCACTAGGTAGCTGAGGCTGGCCGTGAACCCGGATCCTCTGGTCTCAGCCTCCCGAATGCTGGGATTACAAGTGTGCACCAAGAGAGGACTTTGAATCTCATTATGATGTATAACGACAATGTACCAATAAAAGTATCCAAAAAAAAAAAAAAAGCAGGGCATGATGGTGCACACTTGTAATCCCAGTACTTGGGAGGCTGAGACAGGAGGATGGCAAGCAGGTTTGGGGCCAGCTTCAGCAACTTAGTGAGATCCTACTTAAAAATAAAAAATAAATTAAAAGGGCTAGGGGTATAGCTTGGAGGTAGAATGCCCCTGGGTTCAATCCCCAGTAGCAAGAAAGTATAAGCCGGGCATGGTGGCGCACGCTTATAATCCC